>AP025068.1:3864176-3902158 GCA_036186865.1 Eustoma russellianum | reverse complement strand
TCTGGTTCTGATGGTCCAGGTTCTATCATGGTGAGTTTTACAGAAAAATGAAGAGCAGATTCGCTCGTTTCTGAGTCCACGATTTCAGAGTTCCTGCTCTGATACCATATTGGATATTTGAGACAATATTTAGAAAATTGGAATGAAAACTTATTTTTCATTGATCAAATTCGTGTTACAGTATTCCTACTTATAATATCAGTATTTACATATCTATGATAACATCATAAATATAATTTGATCTGATTTTATTTGATCACATCCCTATTTTTTCTCCATCTACCAAATCTTTGATTTCCATCTACCTCTGATTTTCTTTCCAACAGTATCAACCTTGGCAGCCTCAAAACCTAATAGCAACCTGATTGCACTAATCTTAGCTAATGGAGAAAAAGTATCAAATTAGTCAATCACTTCTTGCTGAGTATACACCTCCATACCATTCTGGCTTCACATATTTCTACGCTGCCATCAATCATAAGTTTCACATTTTGCATCCACATGTAGCCTATAGGCTTTTTCTTCCTGAAGGAACTGTCACCAAGTCCCATTGTGATTATCTCCAGAGCATTGGTAGATCGATCGCCTGGGCTTAGTCCCTGGGTGATTTGTTCTTGCATCTAAGTGTGTTTGACAGTCTTGAATCAGAGCTGATGTCAAGCAGAGTCGAAGAATGAACCAAACAAAATGAGGTTCTAGAATATTATTTTTCATAATTTCTCTTTCCAACTCGTCCCATAATAGGATTTATGATTGATGAAGCCGGATCTTCACCAAGGGTCTAGATGACCTCGATGCAGCTCCGTTGGTTGACGTAAAGAAGTTGTCAACTGGAACTGAAGATGTGTAGCTGGAAATAGTGTCAAATATCCTGCACAAAGTAGCACAGGTCAGAGGTCCCGGGGGGTTGGCCCTGGAAAAAACCCTCCGACGCTCAAGTCAGTTTGGGCCATATCTCACTGAGATTATAATGTAAAGGGTGAGTTAGGAATTTCTCCCTGTATTTGCCGAAGAACAAGGTGTATGTATGTGTTCTCCAGTCCCTCCTCTCTTTGTCTTGGTCTTCTTACCTTTATAGATTTTTTTTTCCAATATGAAAGCTCCGATGATAGCTTGGAGAAGACGCTTTGTTTAGGGCAGAGAGCCTAAGACATAATAGGTCTGCTGATGTGACCAATAGGCCGGCCTAGTTGATGTAAATGATAGACCGGCTGTTGTGACCTTGGCGTGTTCAGGAAGGCTAAACAGCTGTAGTCGATATATTGGAGAAGTATCTCCGTTTGAGGGTCCCACGAAGGTATTATCGTATCGGGTTCATTTTGCTGTGGTACACAGCCTGTCTTCTGCTGAAGTGCGCGAGCTGCTGTGGTACACAGCTGAGCCCTGCCGAAGTGCGTGACTTGGCCTTACCGAAATGCATGGCTAAGCATTGCCTAAATGAAGTAGTCCGAAGCGCAGCATTTGAACATATACTGAAGTTAATGCCGAGGTGCAAACCTTGAATAGATTCTTTGACGTTATAAGGGTGTCATATTGCCCCACCGAGGTGCTGCTGAGGTCGGACAGCTATCCTTAAGTACTAACCCGCTGAACTATAATACAGGGCTATATTAAATTCGTTGGCTGTTACCGACTAACCAACGATTCGGTTATGGTTTATCATTTGCCCCCCAGATTTTGTGTGGCTGAGCTGAACTGCAAAGACGGACAAATCTTGTTCTTATGACGTGGCTAAACTTCATTAACTACATGGTTATCCCTTTATTTATGCCATAACTCCTGTCTTTAACATAAGCGATAGTTTCGACGCTCTGTTATTGCTTTTTTGGCGATTCCACTTCCGAGGGTGGGAGATGCATGGACCTCTGCCTTTTCGAATTTCAAATTTCAAACGAAAAAGGGGGCCTCTTTTCCTTCCCCTACCTATAAATAGAGGTGCTTTCATCTCCTTATTCTTCATTCTCCATTTAAGCTTCCATCCTTGATGCATATCTTGGTGTCTCATCACATTCCTCCTTCCTACCCAATCCTTTATCTCTATGTAAGCATATCTGAAATATGCCTGCCCTTTCGTGCCTTAAGGATCTGGGAAATACCTGTGAGACTCAGTCCTTTCGTAAAGAATTTGATTCTGATGGGAACAATCTTTCTTCATGGAGATTGTACCTTTCCAGCAATCCTTTTTTAGTTATCGTCGTATCTTTCGCTTTAGAGCCTCTGTCATTTCATGGCAAAGATTCTCCTTCGTCACATCCCTTTCCAGCAAAGGTTTTGCTTTGCTGTTTTGTAATCACATAAATTCCTTTTCTTCCAGTGAAGCAAGGAACAATTGCGATTACATTCTTCGCAGGCCATCTTCAAGGTATGGTAGCAGTGAAGCAAGGGCGGCAACAATGCCGCAAAACATTTGCTCTGCCATGTAACCATACAGGGGACGATTACCAAGAAGTCTTCTCAGATTGGGATAAGGATCATTCGTTGCTCTTCGTAGTCCAAGTCCGAGGCTGTATCCAGATTACTGAGTTTTCAAAGCACAGGAGAAGATTTCGTAGTAGAATAGGATTTTTCCTTGTAAACAATTTGTAGTTGTAATAGATTTCATACCCAAAGAAAGTCTATTTTCCAGATTTTGCTTTCTGACTTCTTCTAGCTTTTCAATCTTTTGAAGTTCAACTTTCTCTTTTCCTTTAGATGGCGAGTGTTGGCCTTCTAGTCTGCGCAGTTCTTTTCATTTGCTTTCTGCAAAATTTTGTCTTCAACTTGTCCCGTGGTTACAGTTTGCAAGTGTTTGTCTTTATCTCTGCCATAAGAGTATTTCTTGTAGGCTGATTCCTTTATCCAAGTGTTAAGCTCCAGCTTTCATACTTGGTTTTTCAGCTTGGCTAAGTAGGAATACTGACAAACTTGTCCCATTGTTAAGACTTTGTCGAAACCCCTAATATAGGGAACTTGTCTTGTTCCGCTGAGACCTGCTCAGCCTCCAAGACCTGCTGGGGTAAGAATAGGGAACTTGTCTTGTTCCGCTGAGACCTGCTCAGCCTCCCAGACCTGCTGGGGTAAGAATAGGGAACTTGTCTTGTTCCGCTGAGACCTGCTCAGCCTCCAAGACCTGCTGGGGTAAGAATAGGGAACTTGTTTTGTTCCGCTGAGACCTGCTCAGCCTCCCAGACCTGCTGGGGTAAGAATAGGGAACTTGTCTTGTTCCGCTGAGACCTGCTCAGCCTCCCAGACCTGCTGGGGTAATAATAGGGAACTTGTTTTGTTCCGCTGAGACCTGCTCAGCCTCCCAGACCTGCTGGGGTAAGAATAGGGAACTTATTTTGTTCCGCTGAGACCTGCTCAGCCTCCCAGACCTGCTGGGGTAAGAATAGGGAACTTGCCTCCCAGACCTGCTGGGGTAAGAATAGGGAACTTGTTTTGTTCCGCTGAGACCTGCTCAGCCTCCCAGACCTGCTGGGGTAAGAATAGGGAACTTTTCTTGTTCTGCTGAGACCTGCTCAGCCTCCCAGACCTGCTGGGGTAAGAATAGGGAACTTGTCTTGTTCCGCTGAGACCTGCTCAGCCTCCCAGACCTGCTGGGGGTAAGAATAGGGAACTTGTTTTGCTCCGCTGAGACCTGCTCAGCCTCCCAGACCTGCTGGGGTAAGAATAGAGAACTTATTTTGTTCCGCTGAGACCTGCTCAGCCTTCCAGACCTGCTGGGTAAAGATGATGTTGAGACCTGCTCAACCTTCCAGACTTGCTGGTAAGAATATCGGGAAACCTGTCCCATCCCGCTGAGGACCTGCTCAGCCTTCCAGACCTGCTGAGTAAAGATGATGTTGAGACCTGCTCAAACCTTTCCAGACCTGCTGGGTAAGAATATCAGGAAACCTGTCCCATCCTGCTGAGACCTACTCAGCCTTCCAGACCTGCTGGGTATAGATGATGTTGAGACCTGCTCAACCTTCCAGACCTGCTGGGGTAAGAATATCGGGAAAACCTGTCCCATCCTGCTGAGACCGCTGCTCAGCCTTCCAGACCTGCTGGGTAAAGATGATGTTGAGACCTGCTGGGTAAGAATATCGGGAAACCTGTCCCATCCTGCTGAGACCTGATCAGCCTTCCAGACCTGCTGGGTAAAGATGATGTTAAGACCTGCTCAACCTTCCAGACCTGCTGGGTAAGAATATCGGGAAACCTGTCCCATCCTGCTAAGACCTGCTCAGCCTTCTAGACTTGCTGGGTAAAAATATATATGCCCCCACTTTCGTTGTAGGTGGTAGATAGGCGAGAGACTATTGCTCCACGCATCATAAGGTGATTTTACTATCCTGGCTGAATGCCATATAAGAATGTCCAGTTTAAATATAAGAGACTGCCGTGAAGGGAGATTCCGGATGAAGACAAGGAGGAATAAATCGTGATCGGTCATTAGATCAACCTTATATGCTCAGAAATCCGTGCCCCCTCCTCATCGGAACCCGAATCTGTATCACCCCGAAAACCCTGGAGACACCTGGGTTTACAACTCTCCTCTGGGGGGGGGGTTTCCAAAGTCTAGCCTGTTATGAAGCCTAGACCTGGGATTATAGAAACGCTGTAGGTGACCCAGCTCAATAATACGCCCAATCTCTTGCCCAAGCTGTCTACAATCTTCTGTATCATGACCAATATCATGGTGATAGAGGCAGTACAGCTGATGGTTTCTTTTCCGGATTGGTCCGGCGAGGGGCTGGGGTTCTTTTGCCAGAGATTTTTTCCCTCATATAGGAAAAGATATGAGCTTTAGAAGCCAGTAGAGAATTCCTTTCCTGTCCTCGGCCTACCTAAACTGAATCTTGATAGAACATCTATCCTGCAACGGCGCCTTACCTTTATTGTTAACTTTTTTGCCATGTTTAATGGCAAGGAAGCTTTCTGGGTATACTTTAGGGCTCTGGTGGCTAGACTTTTGTTTTAGCTGTCTCGCCTCGGCCATAAACTCGGTCCGACGCCTGGGGGAATAACCAGGCCAAGTGGGAGAATATTCCGGGTGTTCCGGTGGGTGAGAATTACCGGAACGGGATCCACTAGATTTTGCTGTAGGGGCCTTCCCCTTTATTTCCGTACTACAGCTTGAAAGACCTCTGGGTTTTGAGCCACATAGCGAATGCTCGCCTGTGCTCTTCATACGTAAAAGCTATGGGAGTTGAAGATTCTCCCGGCTCCGTAGAGCATTGATCAGTTTGTTGTTGAGAGATTTTTGACTCCTCCTAGATGTCATGGGTTGTTTTGGTCCCTTGACTATCCCTGTACTCATCTTTCTCTTGATAGCTTCCTAAGATGATTAGAAAGGTTCTGAACAATCGTTGGAGAAAAATTTTTGGGTAGCTGTTCTCTGAGTTAAGGGACTTAGGCCCCTACCTGGCGTGCCAAATGATGAAGCCGGATCTTCACCAAGGGTCTAAGATGACCTCGATGCAGCTCTGTGGTTGACGTAAAGAAGTTGTCAACTATAACTGAAGATGTGTAGCTGGAAATAGTGCCAAATATCCTGCACAAGAGTAGCACAGGTCAGAGGTCCCGGGGGGTTGGCCCCGGAAAAAACCCTCCGACGCTCAAGTCAGTTTGGGCCATATCTCACTGAGATTATAATGTAAAGGGTGAGTTAGGAAATTTCTCCCTATATTTGCCGAAGAACAGGGTGTATGTATGTGTTCTTCTCCATCCCTCTCCTCTCTTGTCTTGGTCTTCTTATCTTTATAGATTTTTTTCCAATATGAAAGCTCCGATGATAGCTTGGAGAAGAAGCTTGGTTTAGGGCAGAGAGCCTAAGACATAATATGTCTGCTGATGTTGACGGCAATAGGGGCCGGCCTAGTTGATGTAAATGATAGACCAGCTGTTGTGACCATTGGCGTGTTCAGAGAGGCTAAACAGCTGTAGTCGATATATTGGAAGTATCTCCGTTTGAGGGTCCCACGAAGTATTATCGTATCGGGTTCATTTTGCTGTGCTAGCACAGCTGTCTTCTGCTGAAGTGCGCGAGCTACTGTGGTACACAGCTGAGCCCTGCCGAGTGGCGTGAGCTGCTGTGGTACACATCTGAGCCCTGCTGAATTGGCGTGACGTGGCCTTACCGAAATGCATTGCTAAACATTGCCTAAATGAAGTAGTCCGAAGCGCAGCATTTGAACATATACTGAAGTTAATGCCGAGGTGCTAAACTTTGAATAGATTCTTGACGTTATACGGGTGTCATATTGCCCCACCGGGTGCTGCTGAGGTCGGACAGCTATCCTTAAGTACTAACCCGCTGAACTGCAATACAGGGGCTATATTAAATTCGTTGGCTGTTACCGACTAACCAACGATTCGGTTATGGTTTATCAATGATAAATAACAGATAAAACAAAAAGAATAAGTAGATTAGTGTACTAGTTACTGATACCTCGAACTCCCACGGGAAAAAGAAAAAAGAAGTGACTTCATTTGTTTTATGAGACATTATAGAATCACAAAGAATCGTACAAGAGACGCTCGTCCAGGTGGCCGATCCACTTTTTTCCAATCAATTTGATTTCATACATAATCACTTCACTATGAAGTGTCTAGCAAGTGGCCAGATGAATGATCCCAGGTGCTTGTATAAAATTCAATCATTTTCAACTCATGCCCATAAGATAAGGGAAGGGAGATTGAGATGGTTTGGACATGTCAAGCGAGGGAGAGACAACGGTGTTCGTCAGAACAATTGAAAGCCTCATTGAGGTAAAAAGAAGTAAATGCAGGCCCGAACTGACTTGGGAGGAACAGATTAGACATGACCTACTAGATTTCAACTTCTCTGAAGACATGGTCCAGGATAGGAGCTCATGGAGACGGAGAATTAAGGTTAACGAGGTGTAGGTAGGATATAGAGACACCTTAGAGTATATAAAAGGGGCTTAGATACTCTCTCAACGTTAGGTTGACTTTGCACTTCTTGTGTTTGTCTTTCTCGTTCATTATTTGTCGTTCATTATGTCTCTATGCATGTACATATAGAGGTGGGGCTCTCGCTATATGAACTCTCTATCCTTTGGGATGGAGGTATTGTTTGCATACCTCTCACTCACTCTAACGATAGCTTTTGCTGTTGTTGAGATATACTGGTTATGTGTTTTGTTGTTGTTTCAACTCATGCCCATTGTCACTTCTAATTCTTTTGATCGATATACCGAGGTGAACAAGCTGATAACACTTAGTTTTTAACTTCAGATTTGTGTTTTGAATAAATCCTTGTATAACAACTATAAATATCCACATTAGTGAGAAAGTAACTTTCAATATGCACTATTGAGACGTGAATAAGGTCAAAAGAATGAAGAGCAGAAAAATGCTTTAAAGAAAAATATTAATTTCTTTGTTTGACAATGGACAAACTGTACAAATGCAACATGAAGCTATATCAACATCAAAACACAGAATGAAAATCTCTCAATCTTTTATTTTGCCGATGGCATAATCCATAGTGCCACAAAAATGCACCATAAGGGGCATTTCCAGTTCACTAGACTCCGGGGTTTGCGTAGGGTCTGGGGAGAGGACAGATCGCTTTGCGATCTGACTTACGGAGCCTTACCTTACACTTTATGCAAGGGCTGTTTCCCTGCTCGAACATATGACCTCAAGATCACAAAACAGCAACATTACCAGTTGCTCCAATGCCCGCCCTCACGAAAATGCATCATCTGCAAACTAAAAAAAATGTACGGGAGGCAAGAAAGGAAAGAAAGCTAGGCTAGAATAATTGTGACTGGATTTAGAACATGGTTGGTTATCCATAAAGTATAGACCTTGGAACAACTTAGATGATCTAATTGTAGAAACTAAGTCCTAGCCGAGCTCGGCAAACTGTCGAGCTGACCACAGGTCATGTCGGTTAGCCTGATCTGAGTAACCGTGCTGAGCTGAAGTATAGCTGAGATGAAGCAAGGAACAAAGACAAGATCAAGTATGGCTATGTTAAACTGAAGAAGAGCTGAAGAGCTGAGGTGAAGCACATGACCAAGGTATGCCTGAAGACAATGCTGAGCTGAGGTTACGAAGTGGAGCACCAACTAAGAAGCCTGACCTACCATACTTGTTGTAAATATTACTTAGATTTATTTTTCTGTAAATTGTAGAGCTGCCTTGGTAACTAGCCGTTACCACAGCTGTTAGAGTTTACAGTAGGTTGACTGCGACAGCTGAAAGTGACAGCTGCAGAAAGTCAAATAGTCGTTAGAATAGCTGTTAGAAGCTTTTTTTCAACCCTATAAAAGGGGAACAACCTTCTAAATTAAACTTTATCTTGAATGGAAGATTAATTCCTTCAATCTCGACATGGTATCAAAGCTTTTCTGATTCAAAAATACCTGCAATTTCATACTCTGTTTCTGCATCCTTAAATTTTCTAAAAATGTCTACCTCATATACACATGCTGAGTATACAGAGGTCACCTTTACCTCCGATTCTTCAGGAGTAGTAAGTGTTCCTCCTCCACTGACTGATGATTCTTCTGTATCCATTACCAGGCATAAATTAAATGGAGATAACTGCCTCTCATGGTCTCGAGGAGTAGATATGTATATCACTGGTAAGGGTAAAGAAGAATACTTATATGGAACAGTTCCTGTTCCATCAAAATCATATGCAAACTTCCGATTGTGGAAGTCAGAGAACAACATGATAATTTCCTAGCTGATATGCTCTATGCAGCTAGACATTTCTGATGATTTCATTATGCATAATACTGCAGCAGAGATCTGTGCTGCGGTCAAGGAGATATATTCCAAACAGGACAACATCTCAGAACTATATGAAATCGAAGCTCATCTTCACGAGCTGAAAAAGCAAAATCTTGCTGTCCACAAATACTACACCCTTCTGACAAAAGCATGGCAACAGATTGACACATTCGAAGCACATCAGTGGTCCTGCACCAGTGATGCTGCAATCTACAAAGAAATAATAGAAAGGAAGCGAGTCTTTCGTTTTCTTACTGGACTGAATCCAGAATTCGACACTGAACGAAGTCGAATTCTGAGCACAAAACCACTGCCACCTCTGAAGGCTGCCTTCACAGAAATCAAATACGAAGAAAGCCGAAAGAAGGTGATGATGGGAGGGTCTTCATCTTCACACTTGGAGTCCTCTGCGTTACACACTGAACAGTCAGCAAAAGCCTCTGGGATGGCTGTTAAATGACACTTTGCCTCTACTAAAGGTAAAGTGTGCAAATATTGTAAGAAGGAAGGTCATACAGTCGATGACTGTTGGAAACTGCAGGCAAAACTGGTCAGAGAAGGAAAACTTTCTTTGAATACCAGCAATGCACCTTGGAGGCCACAACAAAAAACATATACTGCTGGGCAAAGTGCAGCAGACAAGGTAAGCATCACAAATCAACTGGAAATAGCTCGACTAAACACAAATACCTCAGCTCTACTTTAGGAGTGGAGGTTGAGGCCATAATGAAGGTTCAGATTGGCACCGTGATCAACTTGCTCAGCAGACAAGGTGGCCGAGCTGCTCATGGATTATTGGCTCTGGGGCTACTGAACATATGACCCATAATGGTACCCTTCTAAACTTATACTCATTATTTTCTGAACCAAGAAAAGTTAAAATTGCAAATGGAATCACTCTAAATATTGTTAGAATAGACACTGCTATAATTAACAACAAAATCACACTGAGAGGTGTACTTCATGTCCCTAGTCTAAGTTTTAACCTATTATCTATTAGCAAGCTTACTAGGGATAATAACTGCTTAGTCCGCTTCTCATCCGCGGAATGTTGTTTTCAGGAAAATAAAGTGAAGAGGATGATTGACAGTGCTAGGAATATAGCAGGCCTATATATACTGGAGTCAAAAAAACAAGGCCTTTGAAGCTTATCCGAGCTGACAAGTGACCAAGACTCTAGTTTTTTGCACCCTAGAACTTCATGTATAGGGGACATTTTATTATGGCAAAACCGAATGGGTCATCCCAATTTTGTATATTTGAAACAATTAATGCCAAAATTGTTTCATTCAGCTGATCTTAAAGATATTAAGTGTGAGACTTGTCAACTAGCTAAGCACACTAAACAGAGTTATCCAACAAAAACATACAAGTCTTTAATCCCTTGTAATAATGTTCACTTTGATATATGAGGACCATCTAAGGTAAATAAAATCAATGGAACAAGATGATTTATAACCTTTGTTGATGATCATACTAGGGTAACGTGGGTATACCGCTGAAAAATAAAAGTGAGGTCGGACAAGTGTTAAAGAGATATACATCACTAATTAAGAACCAGTTCGGTTGTATGATTAAAACACTTAGATCAGACAATAGTAGTGAATATTGGGACAGAAATCTCCAAAAATTTATGCTTTAAAATGGAATTTATCACCAAACCTCTTGTACCTATACATCTCAATAGAACAGAGTTGCTGAAAGAAAAACTAAGCATCTACTTGAAGTCACTCGAGCCCTCATGTTTAGCATGAATATATCCAAGTAATACTGGGGTGAGGCCCTTTTCACTGCCGCCTATCTTATAAATAGGATGCCATCCAGAATATTAGGACTTAAAACTCCAAGGGAAATACTCTTAAGTCATTACCCACATACTAAGCTACTTTCTGAGATGCCCTTCAGACTATTTGGATGTGTAGCGTATGTTCATATCCAATCAAGAATTAGAGGAAAATTAGATCCCATGTCAGTTAAGTGCATCTTCCTAGGATATTCAAGACCACGAAAGGGTTACAAGTGTTACTGTCCAGCCAACAGAAGAATTTTTGGAACACTTGATGTCATTTTGATGAAAGAAATGCAATTTACAGATCATCAACTGAGGTAAATAGTTCTAAGACTGCTGAATACTGGACAATAATTGACAGTATAGAGAAAACAGACTCCAGTGCAGAGCTACAAGGTCTACCGAGCTCAATGGCTCCACCGAGCTGCTTGCCTCAGTTCGACAACCAAATCCCTCAGGTCAGCAATACTAATTCCCAACATGTACTTTACTCTCCTGTAGTTTCCAATTACCAGACAACAGTAGCCGAGCTCAAAAACATCACCAACAATCGAAGATCCAGAGTTGGATCATGAAATACAAACAGACAATAGACAAATTGCCCTCAGGAAAGAAGTACGAGAGTGCACTAGGAATCCTGTATGCACTAAATATCCCATAGAAGAATATATTTCCTACAACAAATTGAATCCTAACTTTAGAACTTTTGTATGCTCACTTGATGATAAAATTATTCCAAAAACTATAGGAGAAGCACTAAGCCGACTTGAATGGCTAAAAGCAGTAAATGAAGAAATGAATGCTCTAATAAGGAATCAAACATGGAACTGACCCCTATCTCAGCTGATATAAAACAGTAGGATACATGTGGGTTTTCACCGTTAAGTACAATAATGATGGGACAGTAAATAAATATAAAGCAAGATGTTGAGAAATATGTTTGGATAATTTTCAAAGCCATGATTTTAAGTGTTGAGTGCATAAAAATATCACACATGGTGTTATGTGTGATTAAAAGTTGAAAAAGTTGAAAAAGTTGACATCGATCTCTCAGGTTGTTACACATCGATCGATCTATGTACATAGATCCCTCACATCGATCGACCCATGTAAGGCGGTGAAAGTTCAAGACCTTACGGTGAGACATCGATCTCTAAACCTGAGTCACATCGATCGATCGATGTACATGGAACCCTCACTTCGATCGACCGATGTAGGTCAGAGACAAAACCTGAACCTTTTTGTGAGACATCGATCTCTGAAGCTGAGACACTTCGATCGATAGATGTCTTGGGTTTTTAGAAATAATTTTCTAAAATATGTTAAAATGGTTGTTTTCATTGGTATATGATTTATACATGTTTATTATGTGATTATCATGTTTTTGGTGATTATAATTGTCTTATGACTAACGTGCCTTGGAAGTTTCTACAACTTACCAATAAGGGCAAAATTGGTATTTTGAGTTTTGTAGGAACATGATATGGTGGATATATATCAAGAACTGATTCGTATTATATTTATCAAGACAAAGGTGGTATTATGTTCATTTCTGACCATCGGAGTCATTTCTGGAGTTTTCTTATACCAAGGGCATTTTGGTCATTTCACCCCCAAGGGTATTTTTGGCATTTTCACTCAAGGAATCTCTTGAGCATATTATTTTCTTTATTCTGGAGCTGAGTTATTATCAATTTGAAGATAATATGGTGATTCTTTATTTTATTCTCTCACATGATGATATTATTGACTATAGCTGGATATGTGACGATTTGAGATGTCACATTCTATTTTTTTCTTGAAGACCCTCTTATATGTTATCATAGCATATTTATCATCATTATTCAGAGATATCAAAGGTGTTAAAAGGTGTGGAAATGATCGCGACATATGAGAAGAAATATTGGGAATTTCGGTGTTACACGTTGACATAATCTTGTCAACTATTATCTATTGATTTCTTCGTAAAACAATTTGAGTTGATATACATATTCGCCAGCTCCAAACGTGTATAAATAGTTGTTATTGTATAATTCATTTTATGAGTTGGATACAAGTGGACTAATCAAAAAAGAGCTAGTTGGCAAAATTGCCAACTTGTAAAAATTCAAATGTAGCCAACGGCTACAAGGCATTTTCAGCAGATTTTTTGAAGTCAAATGAAGACTTCACATGTCCTATTCTTGTGCTTGGAGTTGAGGATATTTTGGTGGTATTATCCTTTCTTATTTTATTAAGGAAAATCAAAATTATTTTTGGAAAAACAAAAGGTAGCCAACGGCTACTTGATGATAATTGGAGCTGAATTTTCATTTGAATTTGTCAAATGCCCAAATGCCTATTATCTTGCCAAAGAGTTGAGAAGATAATGGAGCTGTTATGGCTATCATCTTTGGGTATTATCTTCACATTTTCAGGACAATTTCAAGATGGAATTTTCGGCCAAGTGTAATGCCAAGGTGGACCAATTATGTTGTCTTATTTTGCCAAGTGTACAAGGCCAACCAATGATGAGAAGACATTTGGACTTGATGATGAAGATGGTGACACATTGGAAGTTATCTCCAAGGCTCAATTCACACTATAAATATAGGCAATGATGAAGAAGATGAAACACAGTTGAAGCTTACAAGCATTTGTTGAATTGTCTAGCTGTCATCTTTTTTTGTTGTTGTTCTTGTTCCATTCTTTGTAGCTAAGGTGTTCTTGTTGTTTTTGTTGATCTACAAGCCTCTTGAGCTTCATTTGTAAGATTGATTAGCCATTCTTATAAGGCTACATCAATAGGTGGTAGAGGTGTTGTAAATAAGTTTAGAAAGTAATTATCCAAGTCTTGAATAGGGTTGGTGTATAACCCCAGGATCAAGTTTGGTTCTTATAGTAAGGTGATTCATTTCATAGTAAAATCCAAGGAAAGGTGTTCCTTCGGACTGTAGTAGGTCACATTGACCGAACCAGGATAAATCCTCGGTGTTCTTGTCTTGTTTCTTCATTTCTGTTTTCTGTCCGTTTTACTGCAGTTTTCACACAATTTCTCACGTTTTGAAAAATAGCTAAACATTTTCAAAATTCGTGATTTTTGGTGGAGTTATACTTCAGAATGGTATATTTCATTTGCAACAAGAATCACTTGATTTGAGGAAGGGAAAGTTAGTCTTTCACTCTTTGCAAGATAACTGCTCCAATCTGGCTGCAATCTGACCAGTTCTGAGAAAACTTAAATTCTGTATATATCAAGAATTGTTTAAGGTTAGGGCCTTTTGGAAACATCATCTATACATCCTAAGGAGTGTTTTGATATAAATATCAACCTTTTTGGTTGAGTATTCAAAGAGAAATACGTTTTGCAAAATCAGCAACATTCTGTCCAATTCTTTCCAGATTGACCATCTGAATTTTTATTTGTTTGAAGGGTCAAACGATCTTATTTTTGTCTGATTTTTAGAAAAAGTCTTGATAACTCATTGAAGTTAAATTCTGGAAATTTTCATAATTTTTGGAATTGTGTACAATTAGTTTTGATTTTTTCAAAAACGGGTTTTGAATCTGAGGTGGTCTCAGATTTTGTTTTCAAAGGGGATTTTTCAAAAGGGTTTTAGTGTAATTTCCGCTAACCACTATTCACCCCGACTCTAGTGGTGTTTGTTGCAGGTGAACGGTCCAAAATTCTTCTCTTCCTTTTATGTCAATATGGCCTCCCCCTTTTAGGGATTTTCTTCCCTTGGAAATTCTCTTTTAAGTCCTTGGAAGAATGCCTTGTATAATTGTGACATCAACTTGCTTACTTGGCAACACTTCATTGGATGATCATCTTGTCTTGCTTATTTGGCACTCATTGATTGGATGAGATTTGTCATCATTTTATGACTGTAAAAATCTGAAAATTTCACTTAAAACATGTGCCAAATTAATCATAAAAAAATTGCCAAAATCATATAATCAATCCCACTTAATTTTCAAGACAAATTGTCCTTCATTTAACTCAAAAAATCGGCCAACTCATTGCTTCACATGCTGAAATTTTCAGCATGCAATATTCAAGACATATTCAAAGTATTGCCATATTAGTATTATATCAATCCCTTGAAAACGAAGAGGCAATTTATTAACATTTAGCACACAAAATTTGGCCACCTTGATTAACACATGCCGAATTTTCAGCATGTGTTACATTGGTAACAAAGTTTAAAACATTACAATGTGTAGCTTCCTCCATTATGTCACTAACCTTGTATAGTCCATTCTTCACCAATCAAGATGCCAACTAGGCTCCACATAAGCTTCTCCAAGTTGTAGTAGGCATGTGAACCATCTCCAACATGTGATGAATTTTATTTTTGTAAACTTTGTAAAATAGTGCACGATAATTATACACATATGGCATATTCCAATCAGCCCTAAATTGATTTTTCTAGAACACTTTAGTATGTATTGAATATGTAAAAAGTATCTAGATACATGTTATATGTCATGCCAAAAACGTTCCATGTGCCGCGTTCGTAGAAAACCGAATTTTCGACTTTTGTCGATTACGCGATTTTTCTCCGATTATATTCCAACTTTTTGCACATGTTTTATATATTATGTCACACATAATATACATATAATAACTTGAATATTCATCTCTAAATGGCTGAAGTAAGTGGCGCCCCATGTGCTTAAAAAGATGAATTTGGAATCTCCATAATTTGGCCTTAATTGGGGGTGATTTGTGTGTGCCAACATGGAATGATTTTATAGATGAATATACAATGTGAGCCACAAATTTGTGGCCATTTTTGAAGTGTAGAGGCTGGCCATCTATATATGGCAAGTACGTGACACGTTGGCGAAGTTTCGGTTGTCACCTGATACGACAATTTTTGGTGTAGAACCTTGTAACGTGTCGTAATAATTTTGTCATCACCATGACTTATATCATATGATATAAGACCTGAATATACTCATAAATATGTGGTAAGTATGGTGGTGTGACGTTGACGTAGTCGGTAGTACGTTGGAATATGTGTATAGTGCCTTTTTTAAGAAAATCATAATATATATATATATATAATATATAATATATATATATATATATATATAAAGGCGTGTGGTTTAAGAGGGAAGAAGACTTTCCATTTCCATGTTTGTTGCCTTTGTGCCTTCTCCAAATATTTCTCCATTTAATGAACTACTTAGTTCATTTAACTAAGTACTTCACTTAATGATCTAGTTTAGTTCATTAATGGTGGCACCTGAAAATAGTTCAAACACAACAAATTTTGCCATTTGACGTAATCTTTAAAGCTTCATGGCTTGTTAGTACGGCAACATTATATATAAACTATATAAGGCAGGTTTGTTGCAACAACCTGTCAAGTCATAAAATATAACATGCATTTCTTTATGCACGTTATTTAAATCATGCATTTTATGTAAATCACTCAAACCCTTTTCTCATCAATCTTCCCCTTTTGATGATTTACAAAATAATCTTAGTACATGATTTAAATTTGATCGCTCCCCCTCAATCGTGCACAAATTCAAATTTCGAATTCAAATTTTGAATTTCTCCCCTTGATTTGTGCAATCAATCTCTCTCTTCCCCCTGAAATCATGCACTCTCCCCCTTTATTTTGGAAAGACAATCAAAAGTGCATGTAAATATGGAAAGAAATATCAAATAAATCAGCAGAAATCATGCCTAATTTAGAACGGAGATTTCGTACGTGGCTTGATTTAGTGCCTTAGTGAAGATGTCGGCTACTTGTGCCTCAGTGCGTACATGATCTATGATAAATCACCATTATTTACGTGATCACGAAGAAGTGATATCGTACTTCTATATGCTTGGCCTTAGAGTGTAGTACGAGGTTCTTAGATAGGTTTATGGCACTATACTATCACAATAGATTGGAATACGATTTACGTGATACCAAAATCAGAAAGTTGTTGTTTTAACCATAGTAATTGTGTGCAACAAAGACTAAGTGCCATGTATTCAGCTTCGGTAGTGGATAAGGCTACACTTGCTTGCTTTTTAGAAAACCATGAAATTAGTGAATTTCTATAAATTGACAAGTGCCACTTGTGCTTTTTCTATCTATTTTACATCCACCATAATCCGCGTGGTATAAGCATGCAAGTCAAATTCACAATCTTATCATACCAAATTCCTAAAGTGGGGGTGTGCTTAATATAGCGAAATTTTTTCACAGCATTATAATGAGACACTTTAGGTTGACTTTGAAAACGTGCACACATACACACACTGAACATGATATCAGGTCTAGCTAAGATAGAGCAGTAAGTAAGATAGCAAAGAACCAATCATAGACCTATATAAAGCATTATCAAAGTCTTTTCCATGTTCATCTTTATCTAGTTTAGTGGTGACACTCATAGGGGTGGGGACGGTTTTAGGTTCTCAAAATTGAACTTTTTAATCATGTCATTCACATATTTAACTTGATTATGTGTATACCTTTACTCGTTTGTTTAATTTGCAAGCCAAGAAAGTAATTCAATTCACCAACCATAGACATTTCAAACTCAGATTTCATGTAAGTTTCAAATTCTTCAACAAGTTTATGAGATGTAGATCCAAAAATGATTCATCAACATAAATTTGAATGATTAGTAAATGATTTATCTTGTTTCAAGAATAGGGTGCTATCTATTGCCTCTTTTAAAACCATTTTCTAAAAGAAAAGTAGCAAAACGATCATACCAGCCCTAGGTGCTTGCTTTAAAAATAGTGCCTTCTTTAATTTGTACACGTGATCGGGGTATTTCAAATCTTCAAAACCGGGTGGTTGTTTCAGTATACTTCTTCTTGTATAAAGCCATTTAAAAATGCACTTTTCACGTCCATTTGATAAAGTTTAAAACCTTTCATGCAAGCAATAGCAAGTAAAAGTCGTATGGCTTCTAAACGTGCTACGGGTGCAAATGTTTCGTCATAGTCTATTCCTTCTTCTTGATTATATCCTTGTGCTACAAGTCTCGCCTTGTTTCTAACAACTTTACCTTCTTCATTCATTTTATTTCTAAACACCACTTTGTGCCTATTATAGTCTTATCTTGTGGTCGTGGCACTAAATCCATACATCATTTCTTACGAATTGATTAAGTTCATCATGCATAGCATCAATCCAAGAAGAATCACTCAAAGCATCAAACAGTTTTTAGGTTCAATTTCGGATATCATAGCATGAAATTGGTTTATTTCATCGGATTTATTCTACGTGTCGAACACCGTGAGTAATGTCGCCTATAATGAGATTGTGGGTGATCCCTATGCCATCTTGGTTGATTATTCTCTACGTTCTCATGCATTTCTAAGTGATCATGCATTTCTAGTGTGTTCACTTCATCATGCGTGCCATCATCATCTAACACGGGTTTTAATTCAAAATCATCGTCATATTCTTTATCTTTTTCAACCTCACCAAATTCATTAAACTTCACATTGAATGGATTCTAAAATTTGTCTAGTGATGGGATCATAACATCGATATGCTTTTGAATTTACAGAATATCCAACAAAAATTGCATTCAATTGATTTAGATTCAAATTTGTCTAAATTATCTCTTTGTATTTAAAACAAAGCATTTGCAACCAAACACACGAAAGTAATCAATTTTAGGCATGCGATCATTTACTATCTCATAAGGCGTTTTATTTATCTTTTTTTCTAATGACAAACGCATACACACTATATAACATGCACAATTTACGGCTTTTGCCCACAAAATCTAGGCCGTTTATTTTCACACAACATGTTGTTCTAGCGATTATTCTGTAGTGTTCTATTCTTCTTTCTACTACTCCATTTAGTTGTGGAGTTCTAGGTGGTGAAAACCTCGTGTTGATTCCTTTTTTCTCGCCAAAATGCAGTCATGTCCCTTGTTTTTAAATTCACTGCCTCTATCGCTTCTAATCTTTTTCACATTTAAACCATATTCATTTTCAAGTTGTTTTTATTAGTTTCGCATCTCAATGGCACTATCATCTTTATTTGCAAGAAATAAAGTCCAAGTCTAGCAGGAAAACTCATCAACGATAACGCATGCATAATGACGTCCACGAGACTTCTTTAGTGAGACTAGGACCAAACAAATCAATGTGTAATAATTCTAAAAAAACTCTAGGCGTGCTAATTTTATTTTTAGGTTTAAGTGACTCGCGTGTTTGTTTGCCTTTAATACAAGATTCACACAACTGAAAGTTGTCTAAATCAAGTTAGGCAATCCTCGTATTAGGTTCTTTCGTTGAAGTTTTTCAAGTGTAGAAATGCCAATGTGTCCTAGACGTCTATGCCACAATTAATGTTAGGTTCATTTATATAAAACACTAACCTTAGCGTCTAACATGTCATCCCATGGAAAGTGTAAAAATATTTTCCTTCCATTTTCCGTTTTAAAAATGTTTCTCCATTTTTATTTATTATGATGCAATATGGATGAGTAAAACACACATCAAAGCCATTTTCAATAATATGTGAGATGCTAAGAAGATTATAAGATAGATTACTTACCAAGAAGACGTTGAGATTTGAAGAGTGTTTGGGCTTTTTGATCGTACCTTTTCCGATGATTCTTCCTTCATTGTCGTCTCCAAAGGTCACAGATCCGCCTTTTGTGACCTTCTTCAACTTTGAAAACAAGCTCGGGTAACCGCTATGTTGCCTCGCGCAACCACTATCAAGGAACCACCTGATAGATGCTGTCTTTTGATGTATGGGTTCCCCTGCAATGTACAACAATGATTCAGGTACCCCTTTTTAATTTTGGGTCCTTACGAGTTAGTTATTCACCCTCTAGTAAAAGTACCTTTCGGTACCCATACTTGGGTGATCCTTCTCGGTCTAGCAAATGATAAGAATGTAGATGAACGAGCAATGTAGTAGACATGAGGTGAGAAAACATTAGCCTTTGGCCGAGAAGAACTTCCCTTATGCGCATCATATGGTGTGCGTTTTTGATCTGTTCTAGTGTTAGTGTGCATAGTGCGTGATCTAGATGTATGGAATGAATGTCGTGTATGGATCTCATATCTATACGACACATAATTATATTTTGTATGATATGAAGAGAGGTATGACAAGATGAAGGGACAGGGGGCCTTTGCGTTATCTTAGGCGCCATGTATTCCTTAGGTGTGTCTACTTTCTTAGACAAAACGAATTTGGTTTGTTTAATTGATGCTTCGTTTGTCTCAATGTATCCTAATCCGGTTTTATCACTATCATGTTTTTGTGATTAGAATAATGCGATCTAGCATGTTAGTTCCCGTGTCAAATTGTTCCATCATTTTCTCTAAATCCGTACTCTTTGATTTCAAATTTGAAATCTCGGATTTCATTTCATTATTATGTGTGGTTAATGATGAGATCTCTGATTTTAATGCATTGATGATGCATGACAACTCTTCTTTTGAATAGTTTAATTGAGAAACAAAGATTCATGTTAGAAGATTCTAACAACTTCTTGTCTTCAATTAATCGTTTCTTTTCTTTTGCGCGAGTGTTGGTGAACTTGTGTAGTTCTAAATATTGACTAAAAAAGATCATCATATGAAGGTTCAGATATCAGAGTCAGAATCAGAAGATACCTCGTTAGGTGCTTTGGATACAAAGCATACTTGTGCTGTCTCCTCTTCTGTATCAGTCTCAGAGTCAGATGTGTCACTCCGCGTGGAGGCCTTGAGAGCTCTTCTCCTTTGTTTAGGTTCTGAGACGAGTCTAGTTTTGGTCCGATCCTTGTCAAGGTTTTGTTTGTTGTTTGTCCTTGTTAGGGCAGTCATAAGATAAATGTCCAAGTTTCCGCATTCATAGCATTTCACGTCCTTGTCATTTGCTTTATTTTTATTTCTTTTAGTGGAAGTAGCCTTAGGTTTGTTTTAAATGACTTTCTCATGAATTTTCTCAAACCTTTAGCCAATAGTATTAAGTCATCATTATCTGATTCGGAATCACTATCATCTACGTGATCGGAAGAAGTAGAGACGTATTCATTTGATTTAAAAGCAATAGTCTTACCTTGTTTTGACGTTGATTCCGATTTCCTTAAAGTGAGTTTGTTTTCATATACCTGATCCAATTAGTTCCTCCATTTTTATTGATTTGGTTTCTTTGCTTTCCTCTATAGCTGTCACTTTAGGGTCCCATTCGGATGGAAGACTTCGTAGTACCTTTTGGACCTTTTCCTGCGTAGAGAAAAGTTTTGCCAAGAGACTCAAGAGAATTATTAAATGTTAGTCAAGCGTAGATCCATATCAACAATAGACTCATTTGGCAATAATTTTAAAGGACTCAAGTTGTGGACCATAAGCACTATTAATCTTGGACTCCTTTACTTGGCTAGTTCCTTCGTGTTTATCTCAAGAATTCTCACATTTCTTGAGCACTAGAGCAATTAGACACATAGTTAGATTCACTTTTACTTAGCCCGTTTAAGAGTAATTGCATGGCTCTAGCATCATGCTTAGCTCTTTTTTGTCATCAATAGTATATTTCTTGTTTTGGCTTTACAACTTCTAGTGTGACACATCTATGGTAGATAATTTTGAAGGAACAAATGGACTGTCTTCTATGATGGACCATAGATCGATTATCAATAGCCATAAGAAAAAGTTTCATTCTTAACTTCCATTGAATAAATGACTCACCATCAAAAGCAGGAGGCCTTGACTAGACATACCTTCTTACTCGGTTTTGAAGCTAGTGATTGCCATGTCCACTTAGATCGTTGGATCTTTTGTGTGCGGGTCTGTGCCTGGCTCTGATACCCACTTGTAGGTTCTGCAAGGCACCACTAGAGGGGGGTTGAATAGCGGAAAATTTGGTTTTTAAAATGTTTTTGATCCAAAAACCCAACTTCTGAAAACAGTTTCTGTTTTCAGGACCTGTTTTGCAACATTTGAAAAACTAGGTTACAGGCCCCTTCAAAAATTCTGAAATTTGGAGATATTTTATTCTCAGATGTTCTGAGTATCTCCTAAAAATTTCATATCAAAATTCCAACCTTTAACACTTTGAAAAATCATTGGTGGTCAGATTGCGCAAATCTTCTAAAACGGTATCGTTGATTTAAAAAATTTATTCCGATTTAAACCGTGGCTCCAAATGGTCTGAACATTTAATGAAAAACCCTTAATATGTGTTATTTAATTTGGTTGAAATATTTTGAAAAATTCCTTTGGAAAGGTAAGTCAAATACGTTCAAAGTCTCAACCTTTGCAAGTCTGAAAATCAGGACTGCACTAGTCCTCCGAACGATTGACGTTTGAATGACTATACTTGTCCAAAAGGGTTGAAATTTGCGCCAAATGAAACTTAAAACGTGTGGCTATGTTTCGGAAAAGTTTTATGATTTTTGAATTTTTTTTTGATATTTTTTACTACTTGCAATAAAAATGATGCACAGTGCAGGAAACTGAAGTAAAGTGCTGAAAAGTAGAGAACACAAGGAATTTTATACTGGTTCGGTTAAATCAACCAACTCCAGTCTTCGAGGACATCTTCCTCGGTTTATCACTAAACAAAATAGAACCTTACCAAATATGAGTTGATGGAGTTATACACCAGCTCCAAACCCTTTACAATCGAAACAAGCATCACAATGGATCACGAACACCGCCACCGAGCGGATGAAGGTTTGATCACACCTTTGATCAACCTTTCAAAATAATAGGGAGTTGTATGGTGGTTTGAATGAAGCCTATACAATGTTATTTGAAAGTAGATACCATAGGGCTTTGAGAGAGAAAAAGAAAAAAAAAGGTGGAAGAAAGAGAGTATAGAAAACGTTTTTGCAATCTTGAAATTCTAAGACTTGTCTTATTGGTTTGATTTGCTCTTTTCTCTTTCTTTTATGTCAATATGGCCGCCCCCTTCTAGGGCTTTCTTTCCTTAGAAATTCTCTTTAAGTCCTTGGAAGAATGCCCCTGTATAATTGTGACATCAACTTGCTACTTGGCAACACTTCATGGATGATCATCTTGGCCTTGTTTATTTGACACTCATTGATTGGATGAGATTTGTCATCATTGATGAGGTGTACAAATCTGAAAATTTCACTTTAAATCATGTGCCAAATTAGTCATTTAAAACATTGCCAAAAATTATATAATCAATCCCACTTAATTTGCAAGACAAATTGTCCTTCATTTAACTCAAAAAATCGGCCAACTCATTGCTTCATATGCTGAGATTTTCAGCAATGTGCAATATTCAAGACATATTCAAAATATTACCATATTAGTATTATATCAATCCCCTTGAAAATGAAGAGGCAATTTATTAACATTTGAAACACAAAACTCGGCCACCTTGATTAAAACATGTTGAATTTTCAGCATGTGTTACATTGGTAACAAATTTAAACATTACCTTGTGTAGCTTCCCTCATTATGTCACTAACCTTGTATAGTCCATTCTTCACCAATCAAGATGCCAACTAGGCTCCACATAAGCTTCTCCAAAGCTGTAGTAGGCGTGTGAACCATCTCCAAACATGTGCCTAAATTTTATTTTGTAAACTTTGTAAAATAATTGCACAATAATTATACACATATGGTATATTCCAATCAGCCTAAATTGATTTTTCTAGAACACTTTAGTATGTATTGAATACGTAAAAAGTGTCTAGATACATGTTATATGTCATGCCAAAAAACGTTCCATGTGCCGTGTTCGTAGAAAACCGAATTTTCGACTTTTGTCGATCACGCGATTTTTCTCCGATTAAATTCCAACTTTTTGCACATGTTTTATATATTATGTCACACATAATATACATATAATAACTTGAATATTCATCTCTAAATGTCTGAAGTAAGTGGCGCCCCATGTGCTTAAAAAGATGAATTTGGAATCTCCATAATTTGGCCTTAATTGGGGGTGATTTGTGTGTGCCAACATGGAATGATTTTATAGATGAATATACAATGTGAGCCACAAATTTGTGGCCATTTTTGAAGTGTAGAGGCTGGCCATCTATATATGGCAAGTACGTGACACGTTGGCGAAGTTTCGGTTGTCACCTGATACGACAATTTTTGGTGTGAACCTTGTAACGTGTCGTAATAATTTTGTCATCACCATGACTTATATCATATGATATAAGACCTGAATATACTCATAAATATGTGGTAAGTATGGTGGTGTGACGTTGACGTACGTTCGTAAAATATAACTTGTCGGTAGTACGTTGGAATATATGTGTAGTGCCTTTTTAAAAAAAATCAGAATATTATATATATAATATATATATATATAATATATATATATCTATATAATATATATATATATATAAAGGCATGTGGTTTAAGAGGGAAGAAGACTTTCCATTTCCATGTTTGTTGCCTTTGTGCCTTCTCCAAGTATTTCTCCATTTAATGAACACTACTTCATTCATTTAATTAAGTAGAGTTAATTGCACCTGGTATCCATTTTTTCCACCAAGTTTTAAGTAGCATCCAATGTTTCATGAAACACACTTGCCATCTAGATTTATAGGGTTAATAGACACCTGGCATCCATGCTGACGTCATAAAGGCAATTTTCATTTATTTTTTAAAAGTTTATAGAAAAAATAATTCAAAAATAAAAGAAAACCCCACCCTAACCCCACCCTACCCCACACCCCACCCCCCCCACAATCGACCTCCCTCCCCATCCTCCCCATCTTCATCTTCTTCCTCCATCTCCATCTTCTTCCTCCATCTCCATCTAGCAAGAACAGCAATTCTTCAGCAATTTCCAGTCTGAGTACTACATCTTACAGCTATAGGAGCAGTGTTGACAGCCTACCAACTCCAATATCTGAAAATGGAATCTTGTCCTCCCCCCTGTTAAGTCCTTTTCGTTTAATGAGCTGAAGAATGCAACCAGAAATTTTCGACCTGATAGTCTTCTTGGAGAAGGAGGATTTGGTTATGTGTTTAAGGGATGGATTGATGAGAATAGCCTTACTGCTGTGAAGCCTGGCTCAGTTAGTTATTGCATGAAGAAACTGAAGCCTGAGGGTTTCCAAGGTCATGAAGATGGAGATGGAGGAAGAAGATGGAGATGGAGGAAGAAGATGAAGATGGAGGAAGATGGGAGGGAGGTGGATGGTGGATGGTGGGGGGTTGGGGTGGGAGTGGGGGTGGGGTGGGGTTTTTTCTTTTTATTTTTGAATTATTTTTTCTATAAACTTTTAAAAAATAAATGAAAATTGCCTTTATGACGTCAGCATGGATGCCAGGTGTCTATTAACCCTATAAGTCTGGATGGCAAGTGTGTTTCATGAAACATTGGATGCTACTTAAAACTTTGTGGAAATAATGGATACCAGGTGCAATTAACTCTAATTACTTCACTTAATGAAGTAGTTTAGTTCATTAATGGTGGCACCTGAAAAATTCAAACACAACAAATTTTTGCCATTTGATGTAAGCTTTAAAGCTTCATGGCTTGTTAGTACGGCAACATTATATATAACTATATAAGGCAGTTTTGTTGCAACAACATGTCAAGTCATAAAATATATCATGCATTTCTTTAGCGCACGTTATTTAAATCATACATTTTATGTAAATTACTCTAACCCTTTTTCTCAACACATATGAAAGCAGTCATGAGGATAGTACGATACTTGAAAAGTACAACATAGCGCGGGATTACATTCGAAAAAATAGTCATCTCAATACTGAAGCGTACATTGGTGTTGATTGAGCTGGTAATCCAAATAATTGAAGGTCTACATAAGGAAAATTTACACTAGTCGAAGAAAACTTAGTGACGTGGAGAAGTAAAAAACAAAAGGTACTAGCACATTTCCAGCTCTGAGGCAAATTTCGAGGAATTGCCAAAGTCATTACAGAAAATTTGTGGGTAAAGAAGTTATTGACCAAAATTGGATTTCCACCAAATATTATAAGTCAAGTAAGATGTGATAATAAAGCAGCAATCAATATCTTAGAAAATCATATACGGTACGACATAGCTAAACATATGGAGGTAGATCAATACTTTATAAAAGAAAAGATTGAAGATACAACAATTGAACTTCCATTTGTCAGATCGAAGGACCAACTGACAATTATTCTTATCAAAGCTATCACAGGATGAATCTCTCACTGGAATATTGTGCAAGTTAAGCATTGACGATCCCACTGTTCAACTATAAGGTGAGTGTTAGAAGATTACGCAAGATATCACTAAAATGAGAAAGAAATCCGAGATCCTAAGTGAAGTAGTTACAATATCATATTTGAATTGATTATATAATATTTACTATATTTAGCTTACCAAAAATTGTACTACATTAATACTACCGATGTATACACGAAAGTATGAATAAAAGATTATAATTTCTTCTACTAGACTCTATTTTAACAATTATGACATTCCAACTATTTTAATCTTTGCATCAAGTTTGCCTATATTATGTTTTACGAATAACACACTATCACGGCCTAAACCTTATCTTGAGTCACGTAACATGGCCATGCCCTATATACCTTTGAGTCCTAGGGACACGAAGCATCATATGAGATATATACTCATTTATTTAAAACATTTTTCCACATCTTTGATTAAGTTTCCTCAGAAGCTTCACTCACCTAAAGTAGCTCTTTCATGCTAATTATATCTAATGGTTGGAGTATAAGGGAATACGGTCCAATCCACTAAAACAGGTTATTTAAGCTCTGCTGACTGACTTCGTCGCTTTCTAGTGTCCTTCTGGCCGTCGTTCAGGTCGATCTAGTTCAGCTCGGCACACCTTCGTCCAGGTCTGCCTTCTGCAGTCCAGCTTGGTTCACCTCAGCTGAACTCATTTCTACAATTGGAAACGGTTATAAATTTACAGTAAGCCTGCTAAATTTAGGCCTAAATTGATTGAAATTGCATGGCTTAATTTCGACGTATGATATGAGACAAACAAGCCCGAAATATAAATTGACAAATCGATATACATCATTATTGACAAATTTTTATATTGGTCCAATATAAAAATGAACTCTTCTAAGAAAATAAGGCTTGGTATAGTGGTTGCTATATCAGTCTTTTGGTTGGGTAGCAAGCTAACTAAAAAAAGTCAGGGAGCGACCGAATACTTAGAACAAGTGAGAACACAAATTTAGTTATTCACCAATAAAATGAAAATTAGAAAATTTTGACAAAGCCACACGAGAGTTGAAGATTTATTACCATTAGAAATTTTGGAAAAACATGAAGAATCTAAAAGATGTACTTGCCTACTTCACTTGCTTCAAGTTTATACTTGAAGATTCCTCCTTGATGAGTGACCGACAAGCTTTCTTCTTGGTCTTAGCTTGCAGATTCTCCCCTCTCCTTCCTTTAGCATACCCATAGTTTACTCATCCAAAAGAAGAGATTTATGAGCAAATTTTGAAAATGTTAAATCGAAGAATTTAGATTCATGTTTGAGTGAATTCCTATCTTGGTTCTTCTTGCTCCTTGACTCTATTAATTTTCGGTTTCCATGCCTAAAGAAGAAGGGTATCTTATAGTAATGTGTGATGAAGAGAGAAAATCTTTCTCTTCTTCCTCCCTTTGATGAGTTCTAAGTTCTAAGGGAAAAATGGAGCTTGAAGACTTTGTTTTTCTCTTTCTTGGAAGAAGGATGAAGAGTGTAGTTGAATATGGAAATGATGAAGTGTTGGAATGTTGTAAAAAAGAGGGGAAGTCACCTTTCTAAGGAGGTGGGCAGTCAAAGAAAAAGGAAGGAAATAGTTGAGTGGAGTGATTGGGAGAAGGTGGGAAAAAAGATTTGATGTATGAAAATTGGGGTACTTGGAAGACTTTCTCCCATTTGTCTTCCTTGGCCATTTTACGTGTCATCCACCCTTTTTTCTTCTTCCTCCAAAACACTTCATATGTCCTAATTTGTTTTTTTTCCTTTTTTTAAGTAGTACAAAATTCTTGTGTCATGTCTTTTTCTTTGGATTTAATTTATTCTAATGACTTAAGTTGTTACCTACTAGTCTTACTTTAATTTTATCATCATATAATAATGTTTGTTATCTAATTTAGTCACATACCTATATATTAAGTAATCTACCCTTCGATTATAGTCCAACGTTACTAAGTACGATATTATAAACGTTTCGATGTATCAAAATTTTGGGACGTAACACATTTACTTTTCATTTCCTATTGTTTTATTTTTTATTTCTTTTCTAACGACCCAAAGTGCGGGTTATAATATCCATAAGTCCCCAAAAACCCTTCCCATTACCCCTAGCCTAGTTAAATAGAAACTTCCCCCATTCCCTCCCATTCCACAAATCGAACACAAAAAAAAAGGGAGAACCGAGTGCAAAAAAAGGAAGAGAAGAGGGAGAAAAAAAGAAGAAGAAGGGGAATTTTATCCAACATAAACCCTAGCTACCATTCAGTATAGTATACGAAGCAAGATAAGTACCCTACCCGTACGCATTATGATTTTGCGGGCCATATATGTATATTTTTGTATAAATTCAAGGATCATACATATGTGTGTTTGATTGCATAGATGGTTGTATATATTAATGTATATTGTCGTGTGGTATGTGAATAGGTATATATATATATATATTTCTATATTATATATATATGTTAAATTTGGTGTTAAATATATATATGGACGAGAGTTATGTACTATGAATATTTCGACCGAAACATGTATTTTTCATATGGTAAATGTATAATTCACATGTATATATGTTATATGCTATTGTATATGTCGTGTGTGTGTGTATATATATATATTGTGTGTGTGTGTGTGTGTGTGTCTAAGATTTGTAAAATTTTTGTGGGCTTTGTATAAGGGCCGAGATGTATACTTGTATATGGAGGAGATATATTTTTTTAACAAAACTGATTTTGGTATAAGTGGCGACATAAATTTTATAAGTTTATGGGTTATAAGAGATGAAATATGTATGATTTTATGTGAGATGAAATCGAAAAATTTTATGGATTTTGGATGAATTTGATATTGGTATAAATTGAGTTTTTTGTATGATTTGGTGGTGGAATAGGTTGAAAATAGCATAAGATGAATTCAATGGAACGGTGGCGCCCGTGACGGCGTGTGGGCTACATACTCCGGCAAAGTGCCGGTGCATGGCGGCACGTGAGCGTATGGTAATGCGTGCGCTGGTGCAGTGTGTCAGACGTGAACTTTGTTTGCTGCATGTGGTATTAGCTGTGAGATTAAAGGGTGGTGTGAGTTTTGATGGGAGGGCCGAGGGTATGAAGTGAAGAAAGTGAAATTAGGGTGTTAGGGAGAATGGGGAGGGGCTGGCCGGGGAGTGAGGTGGGGAGTCAGTTCTGGTGACGGGCAGTGGGGGAGCCGAGGGTGTTGGGGCAGGGTGAGGTGAGTTGGGCAGCGGGTAGGGGAGAAGTGGGCCGAATGAGGTACGTGTATGTATATACATGTATATGCACTATATGGGCCTGAGCGTATATATGTATATAGACACACAGGGGTAGTAGTCATTTGAATATCAAAAAATGGTGATTGGTTATTTGGTATATCGTGATGTGATATTCGAGATGTTTGTGATTGCATTTGGAAATATGTGATATTGGAATTGTTTTGGAAAATTGAATATTTTGAAAATCTTTTTTCGAAAATCGTACATATTGTTAAATTCACCCTCACAAAGGAAATATATCGGTAAGCCGAGTTGATCCCAAACAAATAGAGCGCTGCAGAGGTAACGACCTAGTCTGGAACAAGATGTCTGTGGCATATTTGATGCCCGAGCGTAACTACCTAGTCTGAGACAGGGTACGAGGGCATATTGACTGCCATTAGAGCGCTATAGACGTAACAACCTAGTCTAGGACAGGGTATCCATAGTATATTTCTATTGGGGGATCAATTCGTAAGGCTTGCAGTATAAGTCACTTGCAAGGAAAATGCTATAGTCATCGCATCGACATTGATTTTGGATTTGATATCGTACCGAGTTGGACTCGAATATTGGACATTGGAATTTATAACGGTTTAGAACTGGATATTGGAATTCAATTTGGATTTTAATATCAAAAATTGCATCGCATCGAAAATTGCAAATATTGGATTTGGAAAAATTGGATTTTGACTATGCATTGATTTGAAAATTACATCGTCGGATTTTGATTGTGACTAACTTTGATTAACTTTGAGTGGATATTGGACTTTGTTGGTACTAGTGACTGTTGATTGTTGTGCTATATGGCTATAATAGTAATTTTATTTATGCATGGGAAACTTGATATTTATGTATGTTATTTATTTAATTACACTTGCTTCTGCTCCTGTATGATCCCATAGTGAGTACAAGAAGGTTACTTGCTGAGCAATGTTTGGTCGCTCATACTATACCTTAATGTCGTTTTGCAGAGAGACAGGGTGACGATTGGACGTTCATAGAGGACGATTCCGAGTGAGGGTACTGATGTCTCGAGGGACTGCTGAAGAGATTTTTTATGTATTTATTTTGAGACATTGTTTTATGGATTTGAAGTTTCTGCTAGTGGACTAAGTTAGTTCCAAGTTACGATTTGTATTTGATTCGCCTAGTTTATTTATTTAATGATTATTGAGGATTTTTTTTTATGACTCCGCTGACATCATTTTTTTGGTATCGACGCCTTATATTTCTCTTAGCAGAATGCAGCAGGTGAACCGTTTCGAGTACCAAGACCCGGGACAGGTCGCTACAGTGATGGCGGTCACTTTAGGTGTCCATTCTCTTGACAAAGACTTGAGAAGTTCTGAGACAAGGTCTTCGTTTGATATTTTCTTGTCAGCCATGGAAAGGTCCGGGTGAATCGGTCGATGGTCTCCTTAATCTTTTCACCACTCTTCATACCAAACATTTCGTATTCCTTCAAGGATTTTGGCCATTCTCACTTCCTCAGTCCCTTCATGTATCATTTACATGCTTCATTAGGCAAGACCTACTAGATTTGCATCTCTCTAAGGACATGGTCCAGGATAGGAGTTCATGGAGACATAAGATTAAGGTTAACGAGGTATAGGTCATATATAGAGACACTTTAGAGTATATTTAGGGACATAGATAGTCGTAGACGCTATCTACGCTTTCCACTTGGTTGCATATATTATACCCTTGTTTTACATTACATGTACATATACACGTGATGTGTATTTTAATATCGAAAGTCTTTTCTTTGTATTTCTTGAATTTCCTCACTAACACATTAGCACGGCATATCGCTATTATTATGTCATTTATGCAGGTACATATAGAGTCGGGGGTCTCACTGGAAGCAAACTCTCTATCCCCTGGGATAGATGTATTGTCTGCCTACCACTTACCCTCCCCAGACCCTAACGATAGCTTTTGCTGTCGTTGAGATATACTGGGTCCGGATGATGACGATGATGATGGTCTATTTCAAGACCTTAAATTCTTATAAGCTCGGTGGTTAGAACACATGAGAGAATATCAAAGGCATTTCTATTTATAGCAAAATTTATCTTCTCTCATCGGTGTAATCATCCTCATCTTGAACATGGATTTACCTTTTGAGTTGGTAATCATAGGAATTTCAATTCCTTTAACAGTAGCTCTCCGTATGTCAAATCTGAAACCTTTCAAATGAATTATCATTTGAAATTTCCATAGAGAATAGCTTTGATGTTTGAGGCTGAGAATAAGGTGGTTGGTTTGGAAGTTGAGTTGTAAGATGAAAAGGTTGTCATTGCCATGATCTTTAACCTTGCTACTTAGAAAATTACCAAGCAATCAAGGTTAGACTCTAATACCAATTGTAAGGTCCGTTGCAATCACTCTAGAGGGAGGGGGAGTGAATAGAGTGTTAGGCGATTTTGCAGAATTTTCTCGGTTTGGCTCATTCCAACTCAAATACTCTCCAAATCAGTAAAAGAATATATGAGAGATAATGAATGTAGACACACGATATAGAACGGTTCAAATCTAAATTATTCTATTCACTACCACTTTGTTTCGAAAGTGAATTTTCAACAGCAACTCTTCTTATTACTTTTAATAAGAACAACAACAATAATTACATTACCAACTAGTGTAAGCAACAACACAAATGCAGCTTCTCACACAAAACCACTTTGTGTAACAACAACAACACCAGCTATAAGCAGGAACAAGTCCTTGGTTCTTCACAACTCTAACAAAGTTCTATCAAAGAACTTTCATACAGTGGGTTTTGTGTAGTAGTGGGAGTTACACTCTCTAGCTAGTCTAAACATAAGGAAGAGATCAACTATGTATAATTTCTCTTGTGTTAGACTTGTACTCTCACAATTTACCGCAATGAAGAACACGCAGTATGAGCTTAACAAGCCTTAAGCACTTTTGCACAATTCAGAACTTTTTACAAACAAAAATGAAACTTGAGGAGGATTGAAAGTGTGTAAATGCCTCATCTGAGCTTCTTCAATATAGAGGATGTGAGCCATGTTTTTGCAGCCTCCCTCAAGTCTTCAACTCAATCAAAAGTCTTGACAATGTCCAAATAGTTTTTAGCCACCCTATGGTTAGATTTGATGCTCCAAAGCCACTCTATAATATCTTAGCCATGTTCATAATAGTTACGAAAGTATGATGTATGCCAGGGAAATGTCCACAAGAAATTTGAGCAAGATTGGAGAGAGAAAACACTTTAAATCTCTCTTGGATTTGTTCTAACGGTCATAAAATTTGAATCCCGGATGGCATCGGTTCGATGTCTCCATGTTGAAATATCGATGTCTTTCAGTAAAGTTTCAGTTTTGCACCTTACATACATTGATCGAGTGATTCCCAACTTCTAAATTATTAAAGTAACAATTATAAATAAAAAAAGAAACTCCTAAAACCTAAAAACATAATCCCTGATTCCCAACTTCTCATTCCCTTCTTTCTTACCCTCTGCAATTGCCCCCCGCTGCCCTCTACCCACCATTCTCCATTTTTCCTTTCTTCTTCTTCACTCTTCTTAGTTCTCACTTCTCCCTTCTCACTTAAGCGGTATTCGGCAAGCAAGCAATCTTGGTTCCGTTCCGACAAAGTTGGTGAAGCCGAAGAACATGCAAAATCCACTCCAAACAGAAAAGGACATTGTAGAGATGGAGATGATTCAAAGTTATTATTTAACTTTTATTCTCTAAAATTTGAAATACTTTCTGTCCGGAGGTCTTCCATTAATGACACATCGTCACCGTCACCGTCCTCATCCTCCTCGCTGGAGATACTCCTCTCTCCTCCCTTCTTTTGTCGTTTGACTTTCTACCTTCTTAGGAGTCAGGTCAGTGCACCTTACTTTATCATGTGTTCTTTTTGTGCATTTTTTTTGTTAAATGATAGATTGTTATTTTTCATTTTGTATATTTTCCTTATGGATCAGATTGCTGATTATATGTTAAAACAATTTCTCTTATAGTTTTATGTTATAATTTCGTCTAGCAAAACATTACTGTTCTTCTGGCTATAGCAATGTTCTTCATAAAATATTACGTCATGTTATGTGTAAAAATCATATGCTGGAAAAATACAAAATGATCCGCACATGACCTGAAATATTTGTGCTTGTCAAGTTTGTGGGTATACCTAATACACGATATAGAACCTGATGTATACAGGTTTGGATATCTACTTCCGTACACACGAAACAACGAGTAAGGTATTGTTAGGTCCGAAACACACTCTAGAGGGGGGTGAATAAAGTGTTTGGCAATTTTGCGGAATTTTCTTTTGTGACTCAACTCAAATGGAATTCAAAATCAAAACAAGAATGGGAGGTGAGAAACAATGAATGAGTACACCAGATATAGAGTGGTTCGAATCGTAAATGATTCTACTCCACTACCACTTTGTTGCCAAAGTGGATTTTCAACAACTACTCTCTCTATAAAGATAATATGAAAAACCACATCAACACTTACACTAACACCTTAGTGTAAGCAACAACAACAACAACTTCTTGCACAAAATACACTTGTGCAACAACAACAACTACAACTCTTAGCAATAACAACTTCTTGCTTCCTTACAACTTCAACAAGTTCCCTCAAGACTTTCTCACAGTAGGTTGAAGGAAATAGTAAGGTTCACACTTTCTCACTAGTCTAAACACAGCAAGAGATCAATATTTATGATTCCTCTTGTGTTAAACTCTCTATCTCTCAATATACAACAATGAAGAACAAAGGGAGGCTTAACAAAGCTTAAGCACTTTACAAATATGAGAGAAGTGTAAGACAGTGAATGATGAAGCTTGATGATGGTGAAAGTGTGTATTTGCCTCATCCAAGCTTCCACCATTTATAGATGATGTTCACCACGTTTTGGAGCCTTCACCATGTCTTCAAGTCAATCTCTGAGTCTTGAAAAATTGAAATAGCCTTTAGCCACCCTATGGAGTAATTTGATCCTCAATAGCCACCCTAGAGAATCTTAGACATGGATAAAAGAGTCAAGGAAGCATGTAGTATGTTGGAGTAAAGTTCACAAGAAATTTGAGCAAGATTGGAGAGAGAAAACATCATAAATCTCCCCTGGATTTTGTTCAAATGTTCAAAAAAAATTTGAATTTTGCAGTACATCTATCAATCGATGTCTCTTTCTTGAGAGACTGATGTATACATCAACCAATCGATGTCCCATAGCTTAGAGATCGATGTCTCACAGAAGTTCAAGGTTTGATCTTTCATACATCGATCGATCGATGTCTGTTCTTCTAGAGATCGATGTACACATCGATCGATTGATGTTCATGATTTTAGTGATCGATATCTCACAGAAAGTTCCTGGGCTTGATCTGTCACACATCGATCGATCGATGTCTCTTCTTCAAGAGACTGATGTATACATCGATCGATCAATGTCCCACAGTTTAGAGATCGATGTCTCACAGTGTGTTTTTCTCATTTTACTTCAAATTCTAAGTGTTAATTTCCTTTTGTCTTTTTCAAAAACATCTTCATCAAAACACTTCATATCCCAACAATCTTTCCCTTTTTTGATTTCAAACCAAGTCTTTTTTAAAAGATATTTTTGTATCAAAGAAATATGTTTTAAGCTACCCAAAATTTCAAAAACTTGGAATTTCAATCTCCCTCTTTGTCCATGCATTTTATGCTCCCTCTTACATTATGAACTAAGTGATTGTGTCAAAACTCCCCCTCAACCAATTATGTATCAAAATTAAACCATATTTTCATCTCCTTCAACATATGTGCCAAGTGACATACAAATACCAATGTGCTTTATTTCATAGCAAGCAAAATGCATCTAATGTATCACTCAGGCATATTCATTTGTATATTTTGCAATACCAAGTTACCTTAATGTACTTCTTAAGCTCTATTTGCATATCAAGCAATATCGAGGAACGTAAAATATACCAATGTACCTTAATATACTCCTCAAGCAATCAAGCATGCTCTTTCTTCTCAAGCTTCATTTGCATATCAAGTAAAATAATTAAGCATACCAAGCAAAGCATATCAAGAGAAATCCTTCTCCCTCTTTTTGAAATTATAAAAAAAACACATTAAACTAAGAGAAGAATTAGAAATGATAGTCATAAAACATAATAGAGTTAAACAAAGAGAGAAATGATAGTTATTCTACGCTAGAAGTACTACAGGACACGGGGATTAGGGAATGCTAGTCCTAATCCTCGTCCGATGAGTAAGCCAAGCCCGGGATGCATGCCTTTATCTTGGCTTGAACCTTGCAAATTTGTTCTTCAAGGTTCCCACTTCGTGCTGAAGCTCTACAACTTGTTGTTGTAGTCCCGGAATGCTTGTGCTAGGCCCTCTTCTTGGTCCTTCTTTAGCTTCTGGAATCGGAATTTGTGTATCATCCGGTGCTATTGCTTCTTCGGCTGCAGGTGGAGGAGCCACATTTTCCTCTTCATCCTCATCTTCTTGTTCCATGCCCCTTCATGCCTCTTTTCTTGATTCATTGATATGTTGGATGTTGATTTTGTCGTAGTAGTCTTTAACCGAAATTTTCTCAACATCTGAATCATCAAGCTCGATACCCGACTTTCGAAGCATATAGCAGATGAGATTGGCATATGGAAGGGCTTTGGACTTTTTGGTGGTGGCTTTTATAACATTTTCCATGAATATATCACCAAAGTTCGGTTGCTCCCTATTGGCAATTCTATAAGCAATATAGAAATCAAGGTTGCTATGGAGCTTTGCCGATTTTCCATTAATACAGAAAGTAACTATGACGGTTAACACCCTATATACCAATGGCATGTCATTGGTATTTTTGGTGGGATAGAAACTAAGAAAGCTCTTAACATGCTCCTCACTAACTTTCCATTTGTACTCATCCCAATGCCAAACCTTAAATGAATTAAGACCATCATTAGGTACCCCGATATGTTCACAAATGGTCTCAACTGACCATTCGACAGATTGCCCATCAATTATGGTGTTTAATGAGAAATCGAAACCATTCAAGTATTCAACCCATAAATTTGCATAGAAAAGTCTAGTGTACCTCTTAGACATTTTCTTCATGTCACTCCAGTCCAAAGATTTCTCCAATTTTGAGCATCTATCCAATCAATGATTGGACCTAACTCATTGTTAGAGGCAATGTCCTCTAATTTTAACAGTTTCAATGGAACAGTGACTGTCTCATAATTTTCTTATTCCATGAACAATCTTGAACTCTAAGAGATATGTAAGCGAAGGTACCTATTCCAAAGGGCTCATCCAGGAGTCCTTTGATATTTCTCTTGATCTAAGAGAAGTTTTGATAGGTGAGATTACTCCTAATTTGGCTCAGTTCATCAGCTTGACTGAAATCCACATGTCTAGGCCTAGTTCCTCCGCTCTTAGGTTGAGTAGGGGCCTGTGACCGAGAAAAGTGCTCTTTGTGGACATGGCTTGATCCTTCTTCTTCAGGTTTGAGAGGCTCTAGTGGACTTGGGCATTTTCGGATTGAAGGGTTTAGGGTTTGAAAAAAATGAGCACTAATTGAAGGAAGGAAGAGAATGTAGTGGAGTTGTCAAAGATGGAATTTTTGATGAAGAATTGGAAGAATTTCAAAAGAAAACAAAAGAGGGGGTCGGATTTGGGGAGAAAATCGCCAGAGAGGGTTTGTGGAAGTTGAAGTTTTGATTTTTGATGAAAAGAGGAATGAAATCTGCGTTTTTAATCGACTGCAGAGGTTCTGAAATCGTCGACATCGATCGATCGAAGTCGATATCTATGTATATATCGATCTCTCAGGTAGATACATCGATCGATCGATTGTACCTATTTTTTTGAAATTTAATTTTCTTACTCCTTACGCATTGTTCATCATTCCTAGTCTTGTTCTAATTGATTCAAAGGTCTCGGTAGGGAGTGACTTGGTAAAGATATCCGCTAGTTGGTCATTAGTTGGAACAAATTCAATGCATATCAATCCTTTTTGAATGTAATCCCTTATAAAGTGATGCCTCACTTCAATATGTTTGGTCCTACTATGGTGCACCGGGTTTTGAGCTATATTTATGGCTGATGTGTTGTCGCATAAGATAGGGACTTTATCAAACTTAACGTTGTAATCATTTAAGGTGCTGATTATCCAAAGTAATTGTATACGACATGAAGCAGCCGATATATATTCGGATTCCGCCGTTGAAAGTGACACACTATTTTGTTTCTTGAAAAACCAAGAAATTAAGCAATCTCCAAGGAATTAACATGTCCCGGAGGTGCTTTTTCTATCGACTAGGTTTCCGGCGTAGTCGGAGTCACTATATCATCTTAAATTAAAACAACCATTTTTGGGATAAAATAGCCCAAAGCTCAAAGTTCGTTTCAAATACCCAAAGATACGTTTAATAGCAACTAGATGCGATTCCTTAGGCATACTTTGAAATCTAGCACATAAACACACATCATGCAAAATATCCGGTCTACTAGCGGTCAAATAAAGTAAGCTGCCAATCATACCCCTATATTTAGTTACCTCAACCAGCTTTCTTTTTTTATCTTTGTCAAGCTTTGTACTTATGCTCATTGGTGTGCTCACACTTCTTCCATCCTCAAACTTGTATTTCTTGAGTAAATCCTTTGTGTACTTTGTTTGAGATATGTATACTCCATCTTGAGTTTGCTTGATTTGAAGACCAAGAAAGCAGTTAAGTTCACCCATCATGCTCATCTCAAATTCTCCTTCCATCAATTTAGCAAAATGCTCACAAAGAGAATCATTAGTAGCACCAAATATAATATCATCCACATAAATTTGAACAAGCAATCGATGGTTTCATTGTTCTTTAATAAAAAGAGTAGTGTCGACTTTTCCTCTTGAAAACTCATTTTCAAGTAGGAAGTTACTTAATCTTTCATACCATTCCCTAGGAGCTTGTTTAAGTCCATAAAGGGCCTTTTTGAGTTTAAATACATGATTTGGATAGTCATGATTTTCAAACCCCGTGATTGAGCTACATACACTTCTTTTTGAATTATTTCATTCAAGAATGCAGAT
>AP025068.1:3791406-3864166 GCA_036186865.1 Eustoma russellianum | reverse complement strand
CAAAGCTCAAAGTTCGTTTCAAATACCCAAAGATACGTTTAATAGCAACTAGATGCGATTCCTTAGGCATACTTTGAAATCTAGCACATAAACACACATCATGCAAAATATCCGGTCTACTAGCGGTCAAATAAAGTAAGCTGCCAATCATACCCCTATATTTAGTTACCTCAACCAGCTTTCTTTTTTTATCTTTGTCAAGCTTTGTACTTATGCTCATTGGTGTGCTCACACTTCTTCCATCCTCAAACTTGTATTTCTTGAGTAAATCCTTTGTGTACTTTGTTTGAGATATGTATACTCCATCTTGAGTTTGCTTGATTTGAAGACCAAGAAAGCAGTTAAGTTCACCCATCATGCTCATCTCAAATTCTCCTTCCATCAATTTAGCAAAATGCTCACAAAGAGAATCATTAGTAGCACCAAATATAATATCATCCACATAAATTTGAACAAGCAATCGATGGTTTCATTGTTCTTTAATAAAAAGAGTAGTGTCGACTTTTCCTCTTGAAAACTCATTTTCAAGTAGGAAGTTACTTAATCTTTCATACCATTCCCTAGGAGCTTGTTTAAGTCCATAAAGGGCCTTTTTGAGTTTAAATACATGATTTGGATAGTCATGATTTTCAAACCCCGGGTGATTGAGCTACATACACTTCTTTTTGAATTATTTCATTCAAGAATGCAGATTCACATCCATTTGATATAGTGTGAAATCCTTATAGCATGCATATGCTAATAGCATCCTAATAGCTTCTAACCTAGCTACAGGGGCAAATGTCTCATCATAGTCTATACCTTCTTCTTGTCTATATCTTTGAGCTACTAACCTAGCTTTGTTTCTAGTGATATTTCCTTTATCATCCATTTTGTTTCTAAATACCCATTTAGTTCCAATTATGGGATGATCACTAGGTTTATCCACTAATTCCCAAACATCACTCCTTTTAAATTGATTTAGCTCTTCTTGCATGGCTAATACACAATCTTCATCATTTATTGCCTCTTTTATATTTTTAGGCTCAACTTGTGAAATGAAGTCATTTTCATTAAATTTTCTTCTTGTCATTATTGCCTTGACTTGTTTCACCTAGTCTTAGTTCTTTTGGATGATCTTTCTTATACTTATATGAATCCGGTAAATTTGAGGTATCTCCTCCTACTTCTTTATCTTCAACCTTAGGTTCAAGTGGATCAATCCTAAAGTCAATGACAATATTACTTTTTGGATTCTCAAAATTTTTTTATATGACTTACTTCAATTATTTCATCATCATCATCATTAATGCTTGGTTCATCCTCAATGAGTTCAATAAACTTGACATGAATTGACTCTTCAACTTTCATGCTCCTTTTATTATATACCCTAAATGCGTTGCTATTTTGAGCATATCCCATAAAGAATCCTTCATCCGCTTTGAAATCTAGTTTATCCAAGTTATCTTTGGTGTTAAGTATAAAACACTTACAACCAAATACCTTGAAATAACCAATATTTGGTACTCTACCTTTCCAAAGCTCATGAGGAGTCTTTTTGAGAGAAGGTCTCAAATAAACTCTTTGATCACACAACAAGCGGTGTTTACCACTTTGGCCCAAAAATACTTAGGTAGCTCAAATTTATTTAGCATGGCTCTACTCATTTCTTGAAGTGTTCTACTTTTCCTTTCCGCAACACCATTTTTTTTTGAGGAGTCCTTGAAGCCGAGAAATTGTGCTCATACCCTTTGGGTACACAAAATTCTTGAAACTCACCATCAAACTCACCACCTCTATCACTTCTAATTTCCTTAATTGTGTCTTCTTTTTATTTTCTAGTCTCCTACAAAGCTTTTTAAACTCTTGGTATGCATCATTCTTTTTAGCTAAGAACATTACCCATGTATACCTAGAGAAGTCGTCTACCACCACAAAGATGTAATATTTTTCACCTAGACTTGCCGTACCAATATCCCCATACAAATCTATATGAAGAAATTGTAGAGGTTTGGTGGTGGAGATTTCACTTTTGGGCTTGAAGCTTGTTTTAACAAGCTTTGCCTTTTGACAAGTGTCACATAAGCCATGGTTTTTGAAATTCAATTTTGTAAGACCTTGGACCTTTTCATTTTTGCAAATCTCTTTGAAATTTTTAAAGCTAATATGTCTATGTCGTCTATGCCATAGTTTAGTCAAATCATTTTTGGCAACTAAGCAAGAAACATTTTGTGATAACAAATCATGTGTGCTAAATTTGTAAACATCATTTTTCCTTATAGCCTCAAAGACAATCTTATCGTTCTTTTTTCACAATGCATTTTCTTTTCATAAATCCAACTTGAAAATTAGCATCACATAGTTGGCTAACACTTATCAAATTGTACCTAAGTCCTTCTAAATATAATATATTATTAATAGTGAAAGAAGAGTTACCAATTTCTCCATGTCCAAAGATTTTGGCTCTCCCATTGCCAAAATGCAACGTTCCACCATCTTGGAGCTTGAGCTTGGTGAACAACGTTTTGTCTCCGGTCATGTGTGTTGAACATCTGCTGTCCATAAGCCATTTGATTCATTCTTCTTTGACTACTCTATTTATATTGAGAGCCTACAAAATCAAGAGATTTATGCATTGGTACCCTTTGATGGTTGGGTTCTTTAGGGTTAGCTTGTCAACCCTTAGGCTTCCAAACATACATACTACCAAGTCTAGCATTACATGCACTCTTCACATGTCCTACTTTGTTACAATGAAAACAAATGGGTACATGCCTTGATTTGTAGGATGATGAGTTTTGTTGTGTTTTTCTTTCATTTGCCTTTTTCTTTAATGGATTAGGCTTAATGGAAGAATGGAACGGATTAAATCCTAGACCGGATTTATCGTTTCGAACTCTTTCGTTTCCAAGTAATTTGTCTAGATTATTTTTAACATCGGTTAGATTTTGCGAGCCTAATCTTAGCCTCTCACATTCTTTCCTAATTTCCACATTTTCAAGAGCTATGGTTTTATGCATGGTGAGTATAATGTCATGATCTTGAAACATCAAAATGTTCTTATCATGCAAGCTCTTATTTTCTAAAATGCACTTCTTGAACTCTTTCTTCAAATGTTTATGCTTTAAAATTCAGTTTTTCAAAATCATCTTGCAAATCCCCTATTTCATCTTGTAAATTAGAAGGATAAGAATTTACCTCAAGGTCATCTTCAATTGCTATGAGACAAGTATGTTGAGCTTTTGGATTTTCAACTATTGCAACAAGTCCAACATCTTGATCTTCACTTTCTTCTCCTTTCGATTCGAAAAGGAGATCATCCCACGTGGTTACCTCCGCATTAAGAGCTTTCTTCTTTTGAGGAAAGGCCTCCTTTTCTTGTTTTTGTGGCTTCTTGACGTGGCAATCAGCAATGAAGTGTACAGGTTGACCACATCTGTAGCAATTTTCACTTGCTTCTTTTTCTTTGGGTGGTCTCTTGAAAAACTTTCTTGCTTGAGCCTTATTTCTTGTTGCCATTCTTCTAAATTTTCTCACTAGAAGGGCAACTTTCTCGTCCGATTCATCGGAGTCTACCATTAATCCTTTGTGTGTTGTTTGTGTAGGCTTGATAGGGTTCATCCTATTTTGTTCATCACTAAGAATTTCATGAGTAAGAAGATTACGGGATAGCTCATCAAGGGTAAGAGTCTTGAGGTTCTTTGATTCAGTGATGGCGGTGACTTTAGGTGTCCATTCTCTTGGTAAGGAGTTGAGGAGTTTTGAGACAAGATCTTCATTTGAGATTTTCTTGTCCACCATGGAGAGTTGATTCACTATTCGTGTGAATCGGTCGATTGTCTCCTCAATCTTGTCACCGCTTTTCATCCCGAACATTTCATATTCCTTCATGAGCATAAGTCTTTTCGCCATTCTTACTCGCTCAGTTCCTTCTTGTATCATTTCAAGCCTTTTCCATGCTTCGTAGGCTTTTTCAAGACCTTGAAGTCTTATAATCTCGGTGGTGGTAAGATCACTTGAAAGAATATCAAATGCTTTGCCATTGATGGCGAAGTTTATCTTCTCTTCGTCGGTGTAGTCATTCTCATCTTTAAACATTGATTCTCCTTTTGAGTTGATAATCATAGGAACTTCTATTTCTTTGACAACGGCTCTCCATATATCAAATCAACAGCCTTTCAAATGATTGATCATTCGAAATTTCCATAAAGAATAGTTTTGGGCATCAAACATAGGTGCTTTAGTGTTTGATCTAGAAAATAGTGCAGTAAGCTTGGAAGTTGAGGTGTGAGATAAAGATGTTGTCATTGCCATGATCTTTAATCTTGCTACTTTCAAAGATAGGCCAAGCAATCAAGGTTAGATTCTGATACCAATTGTTAGGTCTGAAACACACTCTAGAGGGGTGTGAATAGAGTGTTTGGCAATTTTACGGAATTTTCTTTTGTGACTCAACTCAAATGGAATTCAAAATCAAAGAAAGAATGGGAGGTGAGAAACAATGAATAAGTACACCGGATATAGAGTGGTTCGAATCATAAATGATTCTACCCCACTACCACTTTTTTGCCAAAGTGGATTTTCAACAACTACTCTTCTTATTAAAGATAATAAGAACAACTACAGCAACACTTACACTAACACCTTAGTGTAAGCAACAACAACAACAACTTCTTGCACAAAATAAACTTGTGCAACAACAGCAACTACAACTCTAAGCAAGAACAACTTCTTGCTTGCTCACAACTTCAACAAAGTTCCCTCAAGGACTTTCTCACGGTAGGTTGAAGGAAATAGTAAGGCTCACACTTTTTCACTAGTCTAAACACAAGGAAGAGATCAAATATTTATGGTTCCTCTTGTGTTAGACTCTCTATCTCTCAATATACGACAACGAAGAACAAAGGAAGGCTTAACAAGCTTTAAGCACTTTTACAAATATGAGAGAAGTATACTACAATGAATGATGAAGCTTGATGATGGTGAAAGTGTGTATTTGCCTCATCCAAGCTTCCACCATTTATAGATGATGTTCATCATGTTTTGGATCCTTCACCATGTCTTCAAGTCAATCTCCAAGTCTTGAAAAATTGAAAATAGACTTTAACCACCCTATGGAGTGATTTGATCCTCAATAGCCACCCTAGAGAATCTTAGACATGGATAAAAGAGTCAAGGAAGCATGTAGTATGTTGGAGTAAAGTCCACAAGAAATTTGAGCAAGATTGGAGAGAGAAAACATCATAAATCTCCCTTGGATTTTGTTCAAATGTTCAAAAAAAAATTGAATTTTGCAGTACATCAATCGATTGATGTCTCTTACTTGAGAGACTGATGTATACATCGATCGATCGATGTCCCATAGCTTAGAGATCGATGTCTCACAGAAAGTTCCAGGTTTGATCTTTCATACATCGATCGATCGATGTCTGTTCTTCTAGAGATCGATTGATGTTCATAATTTTAGTGATCGATGTCTTACAAAAAGTTCCTGGGCTTGATCTGTCACACATCGATCGATCGATGTCTCTTCTTCAAGAGACTGATGTATAAATCGATCGATCGATGTCCCACAGTTTAGAGATCGATGTCTCACAGTGTGTTTTTCTCATTTTACTTCAAATTCCAAGTGTTAATTTCCGTTTTGTCTTTTTCAAAAACATCTTCATCAAAACACTTCATATCCCAACAGGTATGGGTCTAGTACTTTGATATCCGAAACCCGAAAAACACAAAAAAACAAAACACGAAACACGACATGTTTGACACCCTTAGTTTCGGTTGATTTCCTTAGTCACTCCAAGGGTTACTCCAAATACTATATCGCCCCGTTTTGCTTATGTTGCACGCTTTGATTCCTATATACCATTTTAGTGTCTTCCTTAGGTCATGTTAGTTTGTCATTTCAATGTGGTCCACGCTTGAAGTGTTACATATCTCAAAATTTAGTCAAACTCAACCACATAAATTTTCTAAAATATCAATTCTAGAACCCTAACATAACCTCAGGTGATTAGGCCCAAGCAAATTTTATGCGATAGATACTAGACAAACGGTATGTCTAACTTATCATGAAATGCTTTAAGATCAAATCCTTAAGCTCTTCAACTTTAGTTCTCATGACCTTTGCTCTAATCCCAGCCTCATTAAGTCCTTAGTGTTCTTCGAGTATGGATATGTATTGTTGACATCTGTCGTTATCAGGCACTCTAAGAAAGCTTACTTTAAGATGATGATGATATACTAAGACATGAGTATGAATATATACACACACACACACAAAAACACATATGTATAACATTCTGATGGGTCGAATGCTTAGGGCTCCCAGCGATCGCCGGCGGCTTGCGTAGCCGCCGCCGTTGATTTCCGTCATCTCCCTCCGCGTTCTTCTCTGTAATTGCTACAATATTCTCTCTTCGGTTTATTTCCTTCATGTTTCATCTGTGATCGCCGTAATGGACAATCTGGCGAAAAAGTCACCGATCACAGCCCCAGACGTATCGGTTAAGCGATCCTTTGCGTCTCTATCCCAATCTTCATCCTCGCCATCAATCGCGTCGAAGTCAATTCAAAAGTATAAGGGTAGTCCTATAATTTCCTTCACAGATGAAGAAGTAACCGCCTTGGTCGAACCATATAGACTATCGCTTGTAGGCACTTTTTGGTATGGCTGTCCTCTGCTACAATTGGCTCAACGATCGATCGTATAGGCTTCATTGGAATGGTACGTACTGGACTTTTGGATTCAAATCATGTTTTACTCACTTTTACACAAGAAAAAGATTACCTGCGATGTTTTGCTAGACAAAGCTGGATTATAGCAGGCAAATATATGAGAGTTACCAAGTGGACACCTGATTATGATCCTAAAATTGATGTTCCTATTGTTCCTGTTTGGGTTTCTCTTCCGGGACTACCAATTCATTTTCATCAACGTGATGCATTATTTCAAATTGTGCGCATGATAATAATGATAACATATGGATTTTTTGGCGAGACTCATATTTCTGACTGGATAGAGAACTTATCGGTATTCAAAATCACTCCATGCGGTTTTGTTGGTTACCTACATGTAGCTCTTTCTGGTCACATTTGTTTATGGTTTACATACAGTGATGGCGCGATGTCCTTTGTGGGCGGATCTCTTCACATTTCGGACAACTTTGGATATTCCATGGCTGATCGGTGGAGATTTCAATACTTTATTATTGACTCTTTATGAACATAAGGGTAGATCTTCTCCTTCGCTTAGATCATTACATGATTTTAATGATTTTGTTGCTGGCAGCTCTCTTCAATCAAGAAATTTTCAAGGTTCACTATACACTTGGTGTGATGGGAGAGGCTTAGGCCGAGTTTGCCCGTAGTTAGATAGATTCCTCTGTTCGTCGAATTTCCTTGATCTATTTTCCACAGTTCAATATTACCATCTTAATCGCGTGACTTCAGACCATGCCCCACTTTATTTAGAATGCCGTGTGGATGCTGCCATCACTGCTGAGTCTTTCAGATATCTTGATGCTTGGGCTACTCATCCAGATTTTATCAGCTTTGTCACTCATCATTGGCAATCGTTTCCAACCGTGGGAGGAATGTGGGATTTTTATTCAAAATTATGGAATAAGGAGGCTTTTGGTAATATTTTTGATGCTCTTACTATTGCGGAGAATGAGGTGACGCGTTGTGAACGAGCCTATGACTCTTCGCCCATGGACGCCCTGCGGCAGGAATACCATCGCAGTGTAGCATTGTGAGACTTGCACAATCGCGGGCATTACTATTTTGGAAACAGAAAGCAAATCTCAAATGGGTTCGTGATGGAGATTCTAACACAAAGTGTTTCCACCAGCTGGTTAAGGAATGGCAACGGAAACAAGCCATCCACCGAATAGTGCGTGAAGATGGCGTCAGTTGTGATAGTCCGTCCGATATACAACTAGCGGAGACTCGATATTATGAGAACTTGTTCAAGGCAGATGTCACTTCTCAGTATGACTCGATACTGCAGTATATTCTGTCTATGGTCACGGATGCAGATAACGAGAGACTTATAGCAATGCCCACCTTATCTGAAGTAAAGCAGGCAGTCTGGGATCTTAGCCCCACTAGTGCTCCTTGTCCGGATGGTTTTTCTGGATCATTTTATCGTCTCTTTTGGCATGTCATTCATATGGATGTTCACAAGGAAGTTCAAGAATTCTTCTTGGGTATTCGTCCCCCAAGCCAATTAGTAGCGGCCCTTATTACTCTCATCCCGAAGACGGCAAATCCCCAAACCTTTTCTGAGTTTGGCCCTATATGACTCACCAATTTTCTTGCAAAGGTAATTTCACGATTGATTTCCACAAGGTTAGCAGATTTATTGCCTCAGTTAATTTCCCAAGAGCAGGCGGGCTTTATGAAGGGGAAATTTCCCAGGAGCAGGCGGGCTTTATGAAGGGGAGAGAGATTACTGAGCAGATTTTGCTGGCTCAGGAGATGGTGCATGTTTTGGACAAACCTGCCCGAGGTGGTCATGCAATTATCAAGCTTGATATGGCTAAGGCGTTTGATAGAGTTTGTTGGTCTTATCTTCAACAGCTTTTGCTAAAAATGGGATTCCATTCGCGACTTGTGCGCATTTTAATGAATAATTTGGCAGCTACAAGATGCTCGGTTTTAGTCAATGAGGAACCGGCCGGTTTCATTTTAGTGTCGCGATGCATTAAACAAGATGATCCACTATCCCCACATCTCTTTATTCTAGCATCTGAGGGATTCTCTCGCGGCTTAAATGCGCTTATGCAGACAGGACATCTTATCGGTTTCTAGGCAGGCCGTGTACCGCGAGTATCGCATTTAGGATTTGCTGATGATCTGGTTATTTTCCTTAATGGTTCTGTATGGAATTTACGTAAATTTCGTCTTTTCTTGGAGACATATCAGCAAGCTTCTGGACAACTTGTTAATCTCCATAAGAGTCAGTAGTGGTGGGTGCCAGAGTCTCAGGATCACGAGCTTCTCAATTGTTGGGCATGCGACTAGCTAGCTTACCCATCAAGAATCTTGGATCTCATTTAGCCGAATATTGTGCTTCTCTTCTTGCACACTTTGATGCTAAGTTAAATTCCTGGTCTTCAAAATTACTTTCCATGGCGGGCTGTTTGACTCTCATTCGACATGTTCTATGTTACATGCCTATACATATAATCGCTAGCTCAAAATTGACACAAAGTGTAATTATAGCCCTTAACCGCAGGATGTCGCGCTTCTTATGGAATGATCGTCATCATTGGCATAAATGGGAGACTATTTATCGACCTATGCAATATGGAGGTTTGGGAATTAGAAATTTAAGCGTGGTTCAAAAATCCTATGATTGTTTACTCTGGTGGAAATATCATCATTCTAATACTTTGTGGGCGACATACAGTCGCAGTAAGTATGGGCATCGGACAACGATCTACTCGCATATCTACAATTCTCCTACATGGAAACATATTAGTTGTATACATCAGTATATGTCTTCGGGAGTGCAGGAGGAGTCGGACGGTCTCTTTTGGCGTGCTGCCTCGGCTGGCCAATTTACATTGATATCGGTTTATAATTTGCTTGTTACAGAATCAGCATCTTTGGATTACACTCGTTTTATTTTATGGTCATGAACCCCTACGGGCTGCAATGTATTTCTTTGGAAACTTTGGATGAGGTCGCTTCCTTTTGCTGACAATATTCGGACATGGCAGTTCATTTTTCCAACACAATGTGTGTTTTGTAAAATACAATCGGATTTGAGAGATCACATTTTTCTTGCCTGTCCCTTAATATAGCCACTATGGCCAGAAATATCCATCCTCTTCTCTGGTCTAATACCTGGCAATACAACTATACAAGCTTATCTATTGTTATGGTAACGAACTTCTTCAAAGCATCATATGCTTGGACAATTAAGAGCGGTGGTGCCATCTTTGGTAACATGAGTTATTTGGAAGGAGTATACAACTATACATTTTGGGGATAATTGCTTCTCATCCTGGAGGTTATTTGAACGAGTGCGCGATCATATCTTTACATGGTGTGCGTCCACACAGGGGTATAAGTTTACGCAAAATATACCTCATTTAGTAGCACAAAATTTTTCACCGTCCTTGCGAGCGCTTTCTCCTAGAATAATCCGTTGGTTACTGCCTTGACAGGTAAGTTAAAGCTTAAAGTGGATGCATCGGTAGGCCGCACTACGGCGGCTGTTGGGGCAGTGCTACGAAATTCTCAAGGTGTTTTTGTCTCTGCTATCAGTTTCTCCTTACCATCATCCCCTCCCTTACGGGCTGAGTTGCGGGCTCTTCAGTACGCTGTCATTTATTATGCTCGCGAACATGACCAACTACTCATTGAGACAGATTGTCGTCTGTTGCTATGCTATCTCTCTACACCCGAGAGATATACGGGCTCATTGGCAGTGGATTTGCAGCGCACAATACAGTTTTTGTGTCTTAATGCAGCTACAATTTCTTATTGTCCACGGGAGGCCAATACAACTGCACATGAATTATCTAGATATGGTTATCAATCGGCAGGTTTGACACTATATATGTTATATCCGTATAAAAAAAAGAAAAAGAAAAATTTAATTATTTTAAATTAACCAAATTCTATCCTAAACCATCCCTAAATTTTCTCCTCATAATCCCACTCTTCACTCCCCCAAACTTCTCACCCTCATAACTACCTCCCATCTCCCTACAATCTCTCACAATTGACTAACCCTAATCTCCTTCCCCTCACTCTCTCTAGCGGCTGCCTCATCTTTCCCCTCTCCCAATCAAAATTTCGGCCAAGAGGAAAGACAAGAGAAAAAGAAGGATCCTTGATCCAAGGTTCAAGAAGAGGGATTCACAACGCTAACAAGATCACCACACACTCCCGTATATCTATCAACTCTCGCTAGGATCGAGGTAGGTGCATACTATTTATTCCCTCAAAACGGTATGAAGATTTGCATAGGCAAAATGATATTTTCCGTGTTGTTGTTCTTTTATCTTGATTCAATTGTGATCTATGTGGGGTATTTTGTGTGTTTGGGGTTATTCTTTGAATTCTTGAGTAAATCACGTCTTGGTGGATGAATCACAACGTGTTTATGGTGGTTCGTTTATTTTCTTGATTTGATCCTTTTAATTTGGGTTCGTTTCTTTATTCTCAATTTGATCGTGATCTTGTTGTCGATGAATCCTTCTCGTGGTGATTTGATGTCTACGTGTGTATGGAGGTATGTGTGGATAGAAAATGTTGGAATGGTATTGATGAAGGGACTGCAGGATTGTAGAACAAAAATTCTGAAATACGGTGACATCGATCGATCGATGTCCAACAGGTGAGGGATCGATGTGCCTCAGAAGGACATCGATCGATCGACGTCCGGAAGGTGAGGGTTCGATGTACCTCAGAAGTACATCGATCGATCGATGTCAACTGAGTGAGGGTTCGATGTGTCTCAGTTGGACGTCGATCGATCGACGTCAGGAGATGACATCCAACTGTTTTTCTTTCCCTTCTTCTTGCATTCATGGCACGTGCATTTGCATGAGGTATACTGCGTCTATAGGGCGTGGGTATCGGGATGACTTACCGTGTCTATAGGGCACCGGGGTCATGAGACATACTGCGTCTATAGGGCGTGGGTGTCCAAACGGCAAGTGGTGGCTAGAGACCATGACGCTGGATTTAGGACCCGGGGGCATGCATTGCATATAGGTTTAGGGACATACTGTGTGACATGATTCTCGTTGCGCTTGACACATTATTTGAGCATGCATCACGTACTTGCGCATGCATCTTGTGTGGATTGTTTATTTTTCGTATAAGTCATGTCATGCTGTTTTTATGTGCTACGTGCTGGTATCGTTTTGGGTATGTAAGTTTTGTATTGTTTTGAGAGGCACCTACTGGGTGATTACCATCACTCACCCCTACTATTCCAGGTGAAGCCAAGACAGAGTATGATTATATCTTCGTTGAGGATGTGTCCGATACCGTGGAATGGGCTGAGTGACTCGTAGATATGTCTGCAGCGAGGATGGAGACGAGCTTTTTAAAATTCAGTATTACTTTGAAAACTATTTCATACTTTTAAACTTATACATTTGACCTTGACTTGTAAGGTCCGGTCAGCCTAGCATTAATGTCGTTATTTTCTTGATGTTCGTTGAATTCAAGCTAGTAGTGTGACTTGTCGTTTCCGCAGCAAAGAAAAGGAAAACTTTTCTATGTCGGCACTGACGTGTAATAGGTTGATGTGACGCTTTGTATTATCCTTAATGAGATACGGCGAGTGCACCGTTACCGAGGACGGAGCTCGGGAGCGGGGCGCTACAATATACATCTTTCAATGATTCACCTTGTGAGGTGCATGGAGCAATTAGGTTGGATACTACTACTCCCAATATACGCCAATGATTTTATGTCTCCCAATGGGTTGGCGCATCCATCACATAGTTGCCTATGTCAACCTTGGCATAGGCAACATAGGTATGGTCTTTTACATATTTATTTGGATTACAGCCAATTATATGCTGTATTTTAGTTAACCATGTTTCCTTTCATGTGTTTCGTGAGGCGTTATCTGCTGGGTTATACTATCAAAATCGCATTCCATCATCTCTTGAATAGATGCGCTTGTCTTCCAATGGATTGGCATTACTATTTCACAGTTGTCTGTATCACTGGCTGGTACATGCAACATGGGTACGTCATTCTCTCCTCATATTTGACTATTTTTCGCTCATATCCGTCCCACAACATTTCTTCTTACTCATCAATTTTGCTAATGTGAATGCGACTGAGCAACAACGAAATGAATGGAGCGAACATAGATGGCACCACCACGGAATACTACACGGCTGATTTAACAAATGGTTTGCCTGTATTCGCTATGAATGCATGCAACATCGGTATGATTATCGTCACATTAATATTCATTATTTGCATACTCTCTTTGTTTTATTAATTTTGCTCATCATGTGGCATACACTACTGGCGAGTGATCGATGGCACGATGGAGTCTTTGCAGCATCGGACGCAGAATATCAGAAGTGTGCAGCATTAGATTTGGACTTGGCTTTGTACAATTTAGATTTCTTTAGTCCTTTACATGGTACATTCCACGCTTACGTTTATGCAGTTACATGTACATTTTAATGCATTACATTTATTTTTCCGTAGGAAAGTCTCATACTTAATATGTAACCACGTTATTCCTCCGCCATAAGTGAGGACTTTTTATTAATAAAATCACCGGACGGTACCGCCCGTCCTTCACCTAAAAAAATTATATATATATATATATATATATATATATATATATATATATATATATATATATATATATATATATATATGAAAGACAATTGTGCGAAAAACATTTAGGTCTAGTGATTGAGTAGCATTTATCCCATTCCTGGGTCTCAAGTTCGATTCCCTTCTCCAATTTTTTTTTTTTTGAAAAATATGAAAGACAATTGTTGACATGAAAATTAAACCTTTGGGACGGCATAAAAGACAATTGTTGACATGAAAAACAAACAAATGGATCGGGTGCTTGTTTTTACGCTTCCGTAATTGTTCATAAAAGAATAAGCAAATGCCGTCTTCCACTGAACATTACATAATAAAGATTATCTTTCAACTTGTCTTCTTCTAAATCCGTCCTCTACACAAAAATGTCTTGTAAAACACATACTTAAATGTGTAGTATATAGAATCTAGGTGTACTGCACACTGGTCCATATGTAATAGACAAATGTATTTGGACCCTTATATGTGCTTTCAGAAGTTATTTTGGTTTACAGTAAGTGTTCAGGCGGTGAGAGATTAAAGAGGATCTCACCTCACATTAATAGTATAATGTTCCAACTTTAAGCTGAATTACGCCGAAGAGTTTAGGAAAATTTTTCATGTTCAAAGTGTTCAAAACTTCTTCTCAAAAAAAATAAGTGTTCAAAGCTGAACGGCGTAAAATGACTCAGATCTTGGGTTGTTCTGGGCTCATAATCTGCATTCTCATTTCTATCCAATCGGTACATGTCCTATCCCTTGACAACCCAAATGCTAGTCTCTCTACAACATGGACCAACAGCATATCTGCTCTACATTCTTTTGATTACTATGATGGATCAAGGGTGAGACCCATCCTTTGGAGGAGAATGAATTTCTCAAGAATCCCAGATTTTGCATGTGGATTTTATTGCAATGGGACATGTGAGACTTACATGTTTTCCATCCTTATTGTTCAGTTTGATCTTTATGATGTTACATGGAAAGCTTCAGGAATCCCTCAAGTTGTCTGGACAGCAAACAGAAACCATGCTGTTAAGGAAAATGCAACCTTGAAACTAAACGCGCAAGGGGAATTCTTTTTGTTGGATGCTGATGGTGCTTTGGTTTGGTCTGCAAATGCAACCGGAAGATATGTTGATAGATTGCATTTGGCAGAAACAGGGAATCTCATTCTCTTTGATATAAAAGGCTCTGTTGTTTGGCAGTCTTTTGATCATCCAACTGATTCCTTGGTTCCCGCTCAGGGACACTATGAAGGCCTAAAGCTAAGATCTAGTGTTTCTTATTCTAACTGGAGCGAAGGCTTATACTCCTTCTCTGTCCGGAAAAATGATGTTGTGTTCTACATTGAATCAAATCCTCCACAAGTCTATTTTCAAGAATCAATTGATACTTCCTTTGAGAACATTCCTTCAGAGGAGTCACCTAACTACATAAAACTGGGACCTGATGGCCACATGAGAAAATATAGCTTGGAAGACGGTTGGTGGAAGAGCAGACAGTACATTACTGAAACTCTTACAAGTTGTCAAACCCCACTTGTCTGTGGACAGTATGGGATTTGCCAAAATGGGCAATGTACTTGTCCAATTCCTGACTATTGGAGGCAAACAGTTCCGAGGCAGCCAAGTCTAGGCTGCACCCCGATCACTCCACTGACTTGCAATGCTTCTCATTTTCACCGACTTGTAGAGGTTATGCAAGTGACCTACTTCACCTTCACTGCAACCATTGCCAATGTTGATTTAGACGGCTGCAAGGAAACATGCTTAGCCAATTGTCCATGTCAAGCGGCCATTTTTCGGTACAGTACAAACCCTTCAAGTGGGGAGTGCTACTTGCCTTCCCAAATCTTTTCACTTATGGACAGAAATGAGGATCCTAATAACTACAACATCTCCGTATTCTTGAAGGTGCAAATTACACGGAACGAATCATCACATCCTGTAAATGCCTCTCCTCACAAACCTTTGTTGACTCTCATCCTAAGATCTGTAGCAGGATGTGTTTTATTCTTGGGAATTGTTTGTTTGATACTCTTTCTTAAGAAAAGGTTGAATAAAATTGATGATGGTGAAGTTGAGGAAGACTATGTGAAGATTGTTTCAGGAATGCCAAGCAGATTTTCTTTCAAAGACTTAGCAGTTGCAACAGAGAACTTCAGCACAAAGCTGGGAGAGGGAGGATTTGGCTCAGTCTTCAAAGGATCACTAAAGAATGGGACCATGATTGCAGTCAAGCGCCTTGATGGAATTTGCACAGTTAAAAGTTCGTTCTTGACTGAGGTTGGTAGCATTGGAAACATTCATCATGTCAATTTGGTCAGATTGATTGGCTATTGTGCAGAGAAATCTCACACACTTTTGGTTTATGAGTATATGTCAAATGGATCATTGGACAAATGGATCTACAACAAAATTAATGAAAGAAGTACTCTTAACTGGAAGAACCGGAAGAATATTGTGCTTGACATTGCCAAAGGATTAGCTTACCTGCATGAAGAATGCAGGCAAAAGATTATTCACTTTGATGTAAAACCTCAGAACATTCTATTGGATGAGAATTTCAATGCAAGGCTATCCGACTTTGGATTGTCTAAGCTAATAGCAAGGGATCAGAGCACAATTGTTACGAGAATGAGAGGCACTCCTGGCTATTTAGCTCCAGAATGTCTGTCTTCAGCGGTGACAGAGAAGGTGGATGTTTACAGCTTTGGGGTTGTTATAATGGAGATATTGTGTGGAAGGCGACTATTTGATCTTTCTTTGCCTGATCATGAGCAAATGCACGTGCTGAGTCTTTTTGATCAAAAAGCAAAGGAAGGCCGATTGTTAGACATGATTGAAAATTGTAGCGAAGACATGAAGTATAACGAAAGTGAGGTTCTGAAGATGATGCAGGTAGCTGCTTGGTGCCTACAAACTGATTTTGCTTGTCGGCCCTCAATGTCTCTCTTGGTTAAGCACTTAGAGGATGTTGTCGATATTGATTTAAGTCATGTAGATTATAACTTTCTTAGTCCTCTAAGCTTTGCTGCAAACTTGCCTCACTTTCAGTCCCTAAAGCATACAAATTTATTTCCTTCAGTCTTATCGGGTCCAAGATAAAGTTCAGAATTTTATACAGAACCTTTTATTGGGTGTTAGTGTCTTTGATTTTGGTGCGTAACTATGAAACCGCTGAGGATGCTACCTTTCCACATGGAGTAAGAAGGATAATGCAGTCATTTCTTTCCAGGGCATGGTTTGCCATTCCTGACACTTGTATCTTGCTAAACGGTGGTTTCATTTCTTTTTGGCAAACCAAATCTATGATTGAGAGAACACGATGCCTGCCCCAGTAGCAGGGGCTGTGAATTTCAAGATGGCAATCTTTCATACTCACATGTTGTAGCGCCCCGCTCCTGATCCCTAACATTGAGAACAGTGCACCCGCCGTATCTCACTAAGGAGAATACAAAGCGTCGAATCAATCTCTTACATGTTAAAAATGACGTAGAAATTTTTCGCGGAAACGTAAACCATAACATATATTAAACCCCAATAATCGCCATTACATTGCTAAATAAAAGTTCTGGTAATAAAAGTAGTAAAGTAGTATGTGGAAAATCCTCAAAGTATAAATAAGAACAAAACAACTGCAGAGTCCCTCATATCTTAGCTGCAGCTCTCAACCAGCCCACTCCACTATCTCCGTCCCGTCCTCCACGAAGATATGCTCATAGTCCTCATCCGGGTCACCTGGGAAGTAGGGGTGAGTGACAGAAAATCACCCAGTAGATGCCCGCCTCAAACTAATACAAAACGTGCATACCGAAATGATATAGCCACATAGCACATAGATATGATATAAACACATAGCACATAAATATAAGATAACATGCATAAGATAAAATAAATGCGGTAAGTAAAGCACTCCACATAAAAATGCGCAACTACGTGATGCATGCTCCATCCACGTGTCACACGCAACAAAGTCATGTCACACAGAATGCCGATATCTCCACCGTGCAATGCATGAACCCGGGTCCCACTGAGTGGTTGTGGGTCGTACCCACCCACAGTCACCATACTGAGTGTGCGTGGCCGCGCCACCGTACACCATCCTGAGTGTGCGTGGCCCCGCCATCATACACCATCCTGAGCGTCTGTGAGCCGTACGTCACGACCCGCCATAATGCAATGCACGTGCCATGAATGCAAAAATACAATCGCCTGAGGCCCCTGGCCCATCCTCACCATCCTCCGGCACTCAAATTTAGGTTCGTAAATTTTTCGAATATTAGAAAGTTGTTATTTATCACCACCCTTAATTTTCCCTTAGCTTGTATTGATTTTCTAAAATGTTCTACTAATTTTTCTTATTTCTCCCTTATTTAATTCTATTTATTACTATTTATTTTTAATTTCTTGAATTTACCAAACCTCAGAAATTAAGTGAAAATAATTTAATTTTAATATTTTATATTTTCAGGAATTTATTTGAATTCTTATTGGTATTTAATTATATTTTCCCGGCCTGATCCGCCAGACCCGATACATTTTTTTTGAGAGGTTAATGGGCCGCCTTCGGTCCGACCCGCTGGCCAGCCGACCCGGTCCGTTGGCCGGCCTGTTCTCTGCTTTAATTTAATTAATTAGTTGTTTATTTATTTAATTGGATGTTCCACCAGTGGCAGCGCGCGCTGTGATTTGTTTTCCGATCCCAACCCCCATTTTCTCCTATTTCCAGTCTATAGGAACCTATTCTAAGGCCAAAACACAACTTTTTAAAGGCTCCTAATGTAAAAGTTCCCCCTTTCCCCCATTTTTTAAGGATATTTTGTTCTCGATTCAATCATACCACCAATTTCACACACATACACGCACATAGCAGCTATAAACAATATATCTCATGCTTTCCAACATATACAAAATTTACAACTTAAACAAATAAAAACAATGAAACAAAATTTACAACTTAAACAAATAAAACAACGAAACACGTTAGTATACCATCAAAGCATGCATGAATCATACCCGTTTGAGGGGGAAGAGGCATCTACCTTTTTGACGAATTAACTTCCTACGCGGAATCTTTTCTTTCCAACCCGCTCACATCTATGCTTGGTGTTGGGCAAATCTTTCCTTTCTTCCTATTAATTTGAAATCATTTCTCAGTTTGTGAAAAAAAACAAAAGCTTAAATGTTTTCTTTTCTTTTGTTTTATCATGTGCCACCCATTCCTTTATAGCCATCACAGTGGCCATTTCGTTTCACCATTCCATATATATATATATATATATATATATATATATATATATATATATATATATATATATATATATATATATATAAACTAATATACTTTATATTATAAAATATGAGTTATGCATCAATTTCCATTAATTATGCTGGCCGAAATACAAGAATTTTACAATGTTTAATTTTGTTTGGCCAAATACGAGAATTTTACATTGTTTGATTTGTATGGCCGTCTAACAGTTTTACCCAAACTTCATATTAAATCCACATTCATACTTATACGACACACGTATATACATATCACACTTCCATAAAACTATGGAATCAAACGTAATCATGTATGATCCGAGTTTATAATCAACATAAACATATAGATCTTTCGTAAAACATAGAAACTATAGGAAGATTACTTACATAATTGTCGTATGAATCACCATACGATTGAATCTAAGGTTGGGTTGAGTAAAACTATTTTCTTCCTTTTAGTGCGCTACTTGGCGGAATGATTGCACAAGCAAATAATAATATTTGCTGTTGCTGTTGGATGTGGGCAACGACAAAAACAGATGCTCTTGATGTTTTTGTTCTTCTTTCCAGCAAAGGGGGCGGAGGCTGTGAGGGTTGAGTGTGTGAGTTGTTTGTTTACTTAGGTTAGGATATATAAGATTTAGGGTAGGGTTGTTTAGGAAAATCCTAATTTGACTAGAATTTAAATACCCTAGTTGACGTAGGATTTCCATTTAAAATATATCATACTTTCAAATTCTAAATAGACTAGGATTTATCCTCTTAGTTTTATTTAACTTATTTTTCTTTATTTTTCTTTTTTTATTTCCTTTTTAACAAATCACGGTCATAACATTCCTCTCCCCTTACAATAAGTTTCGTCCTCGAAACTTGCGTATGGCGTGATCAATGACTTAGTATGGTTCTACTTAATCAATTAGCTTAGATAATGATCGTACTAAGCACCCATTGCGTATTCTGATAAGTTAACCGTTTCACTTCCTTATCATAGACTAAGGCCTCCAATCGTTTCTTGGATACTAACAACGTAGTTTATAAGTCCATTATTCTCTGTTTATTTAAGATCATAATCTATTTTCTTAAAATTCTAAAATCAACTTAGGGGTATTGTCATTATACCATCGGTTCCATATTTCAGTCAATAAAATACTTATTTCTGTTGTCCCCAGCAACCCTCTAAATTCAGTTCTTAGGTTTACTATCATCTTTAACTTAATTCTCTATAATTACAACTTATAAACCTCCACTTATACCACTTACGTACATCATTCAACTTTTTCCAATCTACAATTTCGTATTCTTAAACTCCTCATATATGATCCTTCCCCTAGTTACGTGACCCTTTGAAGTATCCATCGAGTCTTCCAGTATACTAACCATCACTCTCCTTTAACATAGAACTAGGTCATCAAGATCAATTCTTATATCAACGAACTATCTCTATGATCATGTTCTCACTTTTTCGAGATATCATTACCAACTTAGTATACAGAGTATGTGTATGGACATATTTTTCTTCAATTTAAAGTAGTTTACGTACCATGATTTGAAAATACAGCATTAACGCTTTAAAATAGTATATCTTCTAATTTTTGTAAAGACAAAACCAAAATATCATATATTTGTTTTCGCAAAGCGGTGTCTCAAATGACTACTTATACAACAATGGTACAACTGGTTCACAAAGTAGTACAATTAAAACCACTTTAAAACAATCGAGACACAACAATCGTAGAATTTCTTTTTACAAAACGATTTGTACAAGATGTCTTTTTCTTTCCAACGAAATGTATAGTTTGAAAGCTATATTTTGTTTCACAAAATACAGCAATTGAAAACTCAATAATTGTGAAGTTTCATAAAACAATTTGAATAAGATACATCTCTTTTTCAAAAGGAGTATATATATATTTTGAAACTATTTCTGCTTCACAAAATAAATTCATCGCAAGCGGATACATAATTTCAGAAGCTTTTAATGGGTAAAATGCTTGCAATATCGATAGTTAATAAAGTTTAGCAAAATAAATTTAGCTAAACAAAAATCGAGAGTTAATATAAAAACTATATAAACATATCATTGTTCGGAAACATCTCTATTTTACAATATATCAGTTTTGTCAAGAGAAATCGAAATTCCAGTATGTTGATATACAAATTCAAAAGGAAAATAGCCTTGTAAGGTAATATATTATATAAAAATTTATGAAAGTAGTTGAAATATTCAGAAGCAAAAATATTTGAAATACCTTTGAAGTATAGAGTATATCTTGGTATACGTGCTTATAAGAAAACCTTTAACTACTTGGAGCAACAAAAAAAAATAATAGTCCAATACTTCGTATAATTTTCTAAGTCACCCCTCAAAGTTAATAAGAAATCCATCTACGTATCGTTTCTTATAGATCTTTATCTTAAATTGTCCAATCCTAGCATGGTACGCTACATATTGATCGACTTAGGGCATTCTAATTCACCATGCTTCCGCGCGCCACAACTGATCCACCGTACTTCTTTACTTAGTTATTTCAACCGCTAATTCTAAAAAGTTAGATCTCACCTAATGCACCTTTACTTGTTCATGCTTACTCTATTTTAATTCAAGCCTACTCGATGCATCAATGCTTACATGTTCCTATGAATCAACACTTAATCTAGATTGGTAATAATTTGTCATTCACTGTGCTTATTTTAGTAGTACTCACTTATCACTATCAATCAATATCTCTAATGAAACTAATATCTTCGGCCTATTTGATACTCTACAATTCAACATCTTAATCATAACTATAAACCCCATTGTACGATATTCTTTGCTAAACTGTACTGATCATAACGCTAATAAATCCTTTCCTTAGTAATTCGTTTCACTACAGATCGTCTCTTAAGAACTACGATCCTAACTTAGACCTAGTCGTGTTCTGACACTATCATCGAGGTAGAGGCGTAAACTTGCTTCATTTATCATAATGGTACCGGGTTTGCAGGGGTCGGATCTAAGGAATTATATAAATGGTTATAATCAACCCTCAGGTAAGGCAAATAATCCAGAGTCGTATGGAGTGCCCTAGGTATGCGTGGGCATATCCCTTATCCGATCATCACTTAGGTCTAATGTCATGACTTACTTCTAAAAATCATTACTTATTTCTAAGTCCAGTGCTTAGAACATAATCACCACTTATGACTAAAATCAGTGCTTATGCTCAAATCATCCATGATGTTCAGATCACCACTTATGTCTAAGATCACTTCCTATTTCCAAATCATACTTAGATAAAATCAGCGTTTATGACTAAAACTAATGCTTAAGTCGAAGATCAACTCTTAATCAAGATCGTCGCTTATGTCTAAAATCGTGACTTACAGGTAGGATCATCACTTAATTTCTAAGGTCACGTCTTACTTCCAATAAGATGCTTCATATATAATCATTGCTTACGACTAAAAATCGATACTTATTTCTAAGATCGTGACTTAAGGGCAAAATCGTAACTTAATTTCTAAGATCATAGCCTAAATTTATGCTTCTGCCGTGGATCTAGAGCCATGCTCTGATAGATTGCACTGTCAAACACGTAGTACTTCTTAAACTCATTTTGAAATTAGATCCAAGTGATCGGCGGTGTCAGTTGTGCTGCTCCATCACTACTCCGTATCTCCTTGTCGAAGAATTTCAGGTCCGAGTGCGATGGTGGTGGAGACGGTGCATGCTAGTTCAGCAGCTGGTGCTACTGTGCTAAGGTGTTGGTCATGGTGACTATGGCATCTTCAAGTGCTTGGGGTGATCCCCTGATTCTGGTGATTCTCACCACCGTTCCTAGCTGGCTTACGTCGTGGAGGCATTTCCTGTTATCCAAGTTCATGAGAAGAAATCGGATTAGTCAATAATAAGTTGAAAGGTTGAACGCCGATAAATCGATAGTTAGACAAGGAAAGCTCACCATCGGCACACACCTCCCATAACCCGATCATAACCTAGGTCTAAGATCATATCCTAAGTCTACTTTGTTTATTAGGGGTAAAATCAAAATTTATAAAAGATCGTAACTTATGTCTAAGTGATCTAATTAAGCCTGCGTTTCCGAGGCGGATCTGAAGCCTCGGCTCTGATACCACCTGTAGCGCCCCGCTCCCGAGCCCTAACATCGAGAACAGTGCACCCGCCGTATCTCACTAAGGAGAATACAAAGCGTCGAATCAATCTCTTACATGTCAAAAATGACGTAGAAATTTTTCGCGGAAACGTAAACCATAGCATATATTAAACCCCAATAATCGTCATTACATTGCTAAATAAAAGTTCTGGTAATAAAAGTAGTAAATTAGTATGTGGAAAATCATCAAAGTATAAATAAGAACAAAACAACTGCAGAGTCCCTCATATCTTAGCTGCAGCTCTCAACCAGCCCACTCCACTATGTCCGTCCCGTCCTCCACGAAGATATGCTCATAGTCCTCATCCGGGTCACCTGGGAAGTAGGGGTGAGTGACAGAAAATCACCCAGTAGATGCCCGCCTCAAACCAATACAAAACGTGCATACCGAAATGATATAGCCACATAGCACATAGATATGATATAAACACATAGCACATAAATATAAGATAACATGCATAAGTTAAAATAAATGCGGTAAGTAAAGCACTCCACATAAAAATGCGCAACTACGTGATGCATGCTTCATCCACGTGTCACACGTAACAAAGTCATGTCACACAAAATGCCGATATCTCCACCGTGCAATGCATGAACCCGGGTCCTACGAGTGGCTGTGGGTCGTACCCACCCACAGTCACCATACTGAGTGTGCATGGCCGCGCCACCGTACACCATCCTGACTGTGCATGGCCCTGCCATCGTACACCATCCTGAGCGCCCGTGAGCCGTACGTCACGACCCGCCATAATGCAATGCACGTGCCATGAATACAAAAATACAATCGCCTGAGGCCCCTGGCCCATCCTCACCATCCTCCGGCACTCAAATTTAGGTTTGTAAATTTTCCGAATATTAGAAAGTTGTTATTTATCACCACCCTTAATTTTTCCTTAGCTTGTATTAATTTTCTAAAATGTTCTACTAATTTTTCCTATTTCTCCCTTATTTAATTCTATTTATTACTATTTATTTTTAATTTCTTGAATTTACCAAACCTCAGAAAGTAAGTGAAAATAATTTAATTTTAACATTTTATATTTTTCGGAATTTATTTGAATTCTTATTGGTATTTAATTATATTTTTCTGGCCTGATCCGCCAGACCCGATACATTTTTTTTGAGAGGTTAATAGGCCGCCTTCGGTCCGATCCGCTGGCCAGCCGACCCGGTCCGTTGGCCGGCCTGTTTTCTGCTTTAATTTAATTATTTATTTATTTATTTATTTATTTATTTGGATGTTCCACCAGTGGCAACGCGTGCTGTGATTTGTTTTCCGATCCCAACCCCCATTTTCTCCTATTTCCAGTCTATAGGAACCTATTCTAAGGCCAAAACACAACTTTTTAAAGGCTCCTAATGTAAAAGTTCTCCCTTTCCCCTATTTTTTAAGGATATCTTGTTTTCGATTCAATCATACCACCAATTTCATACACATACACGCACATAGCAGCCATAAACAATATATCTCATGCTTTCCAACATATACAAAATTTACAACTTAAACAAATAAAAACAATGAAACAAAATTTACAACTTAAACAAATAAAACAACGAAACACGTTAGTATACCATCAAAGCATGCATGAATCATACCCGTTTGAGGGGGAAGAGGCACCTACCTTTTTGACAAATTAACTTCCTACGCGGAATCTTTTCTTTCCAACCCGCTCACATCTATGCTTGGTGTTGGGCAAATCTTTCCTTTCTTCCTAAAGGCCCGAATCTAAACAATTGTAGTATAAAAATCAATACCTAATAACAAATGTTAATTTGACTTACTTAAAATAATTAGTTCATAGCTTTCTATTGTTTTTTTTCCTATTTGTCATACAGCATGTATATATACTTTATATTATATTTCAAGCAAATTATGCACGTATATATATACACTTATTTTAATTACGTTAATAAATGTAATTACTGCTTGGTATAATACTTATATTTTATATAACAAAGTACCATTTGTTTTTGTTATAGAAAAACACAAAACCTTTTCTTCTGGGCCTACTTCCAAAATATGTAAAAGTTATAAAAACTTTCGGCCCCCTATTTTTTTTACCAAAGATTTACTAAAAAATGACAACTTAAATACACACTTTTACAGACGCCCACGTTATGCACATAACACATGCAACTATTAATTTGAAATCATTTCTCAGTTTGTGAAAAAAAAACAAAAGCTTAAATGTTTTCTTTTCTTTTGTTTTATCATGCGCCACCCATTCCTTTATAGCCATCACAGTTAGGCCTGTAAACGAACCGAGCGAGCCGAGTTTTGCTCAGCTCGAACTCGGTTCGTTTATATAGTCGAACGAGCCGAGCTGCTCGGTAAGATAAACGAACAGATCTTACCTGATCGTACTCGGCTCGTGATGGTTCACGAGCCGCTTGGTGTCGGCTCGGTAGGCTCGGTAAGATACAGCTGGGTGCTGCTACTCGAGTCGAACTCGAGCCGAGCTCGATTCAAACGAGCCGAACAACTCGAGCGGCTCAGTTTGCATACAGATACAGCCCTGGCAACAACTGCAGCAACTCAAGAATTCACTCTTATGACAGCTAAACCAACAAGCAATCCAATTTCATGAAGCTGACCTAGAGTGGCAACTTAGGATTTGGACAAGATACAGTTGCCTAAATGATTATGTTCACGAATAACCTCCATATGCGTATCCTAACATGTTTTCATGATAACCTCATATAAACCAATCCAAAAACAAAATACTCCTTTTAACTTCAAGAATTGACAGTTTCCATCCGTCAATGCATCAAACCAGTTTCCATCCGTAAATGCATCAAACCAGTAAGACATTCTCATTAAATAATAAAAAGCTACAAATTAAAGAGTAAAGACTATGTTTTTGCTTGACAAGCATAAAGCAGAAATTTAGGAATCTCTGACTAGCAAACATCACATTCAAGCAAGTTTCCTGCAATTAGCAAATGCAACATTCCCAAATACCAATCAAACAAAGTATTTACTACAACTTTGAACTTTCCAATCAGAAATACACACATCAAGATATGACTTACTTGAAAAAACGCAGGAGATAGCTTCCAATTCCATTGCCCACAGGCCACAACACAACACTAAAATAACAAAAAACAGTTTATGACTTACGTGAAAAAATCAGAAACAATAAAGCATACATGCAACAGAAGAAAGTGCTTACATTGCATTTACATATTCAATCTCAATCCGGTAGTATAATCTCGCATGCATACTGATCATCCGTGTCCGCCTAAAAAAATAATGAATAGTTACAACAAGCATTATAACATATTAAGTAAATAAAATATTACAGATAATAGTATAATTTACCTTTTGTGCATTCCTCGCTTGTCGTACCCAATCGCCGGCACACAAGAGCATCTCCACCGTCTCCACTGATAGACTGGATCGGTAATCATCTATGATGCGTCCACCAGCGCTGAAGGTAGACTCTGAGGCAACAGTACTAACCGGAATAGACAAAAGATCACGAGCAACCTTAGAAAGAATACCAAATCGACCACTGTTCATTCTCCACCACAACAACACATCTAAATCTTGTTCGCCCTTTAATCTCTTCTCGTTCAGATAGATGTCCACCTCAGAAATAGTACCACATGAATCATCGTCGCTTAGATCATCGATCTCCCCAAGCCCTTCCCAACACATTCCGGATTTAGGTACGCCACTGGATGAAGCAACACTCAAACCTCTTTCTGACGACGAAAGTGTTGCCATACTTATACTTGCATCTGTAACCCTGTATTCTTCAAACAATTCCTTCAGCAGCGCAACCATGTCATCCACATGTTTTTTATATGAATTTTTCCTGAAAATAATTTTGAAACAATGCGTGACAATATCCTTCTTCAGCCTAGGATCAAGAAGAGCAGCCAAAGAAAGCAAGACATTGCATTCCCCCCAGTATTTATCAAACTTCATTAACATCACAGTAGCCATTTCCTTGATACTATCAGAGCCATCATGCCTCTTCTCATCCAACAACCTTTTAATCCGAGCCAGTTTTATAAGAAACATATTTGAGGTAGGATATGCAACAGCAGAAATAGTATTGGTTATGGAATAGAAAAGCTTCAGAAATTCACAGACCTCGCCAACTTTATCCCACTTGCACATAGATGGTGCAAACTTCTCAAACCCTTTATCAACACCAGCATATCTCCCAAAGGCAGCTTTAACAGGTAAAGCAGCAGCCAACATCATGTATGTGCTGTTCCATCGGGTGGGACAATCCAAAATAAGTTTTTTATTAGCAACATTGTATTGCTTCACAATGTTGCCAAAACCTCTCAGACGAGACTCTGACGCATTCAGATATTTCACTGCATCTCTAACTGTGTCAATTATGTCCTTAATCTCCTCTAATCCATCTTGTACCAACAAATTGAGTATGTGCGCACAACAACGCACATGGAACAGTTTACCACTAATGGGAAGGGCTTTCCGCAACATGAAATCTCTTTTCAAATTTCTTATGCGTTTGTCATTATAGGAAGCATTATCCACCGTAATGCTAGAAAGCTTGTCATTAAGGTCCCAATCACTTAAACACTTTGTCAATGCTTTAGCAATTAACTCTCCAGTGTGCGGTGGTGGCACATTGCAAAAGTTCAACACCTTCTTTTGCAACTTCCAATCCAAATCTATAAAATGTGCCGTCACAACCATGTATTGTGTCTTCTGGCATGACTTTCACAAGTCAATAGTGATGCCAACTCTACCAACCTATTTTAATGTATCCATCATCTTCTTCTTCTCCATATTGTAAACCGTAAAACAATCTTCCCTCGCCGAGTTCCTACTAATCTTTATGTACCATGGACAAGCAGTCTTCATGACATCGTTGAACCCCACATGCTCAACTAAGTTGAATGGATACTCATGCATAAGAATCATACGAGCTACAGCCTCTCGTACCTTAGAATGATCGTACTTGAAATTGCTAATTTTATTCTCCTCACTCTTCCCTCCATCTTTAAATTGCAAAATTTGTTGCATACTTCCGGAAGAGCCCGCATCCTTCTTTCCAACACCGAGACACCTATTCAAATGCCGACTAAATTGTGTAGTAGTCCCGTCCTTATTCTTCCTAAGGTTTCTCTTGCAATGCTTGCATTGCACCATTTCGACGCCGTTAACCACAACCTCAGTCATGTGCTCCCACACTTTAGAGGTTTTCTTTCTTTTCTTTTTTTCAAATCCTTCCTCACACTCAACATCAACAGCTTCTTCACCCCTCCTTTGGGGGCTGTTTACTTCTTCCGACATGACATCAGTGTTGTCAATTTCTCGTTCAATACTATCAACACTTTGTACTTCATGTGATGCCATGATTATATAATCTGTAAAAAGTATATAAATGTTTATATCAAACCACAACCCACCAGTCCACCACCCGTACCCTCAGCCTCGGCCAAAGCATGCATAAAGCAAAATGTTTATATATACAGTTATACACTCACCAACATTGAGGCCATACGGCCCATACCATAACTCACAACAGAAAATTGGTCAAAAAATTGAACCATTTCTGGCTTGAGCACAATCATGTTAGATATCCTCTCTGTAGGATCTGCAAGGCATCACTAGAAGGGGGGGTTGAATAGATGGTGCGGAAAGTGTGGTTTTTAAAATTTCTTTAAACTTGAACAATTCAAGTTCTGAAAACAGATTCTGTTTTCAGGACCTGTTTTAAAACGTTTTTAAAACCAGGTTAGAGGTCTCCAAAAATTATGAAATTTTGAGAGAACTTAGCCTCAGATGTTATGAGGGTTCCCTAAAAATTTCAAATAAAAATTCAACCTTTAACCCCTTCAAAAACCGTTGGTAATCAGATTGTGCAAATCTGCCAGAAACGGTAGATGGTTTTGCAAAATTAATTCCTATTTGTGTCAACGTCCAAATGCTCTGAAAATTTGACCACTAACTCCTTATATATTATATTTAAATGGGTTGAAACAGTTTTGGAAAATTATTTTGGGAAGTAGGTCAACTACAATCAAAGTCTCAACCTTTGCAAGTCTGAAAATCAGACTGCACTAGTCTCAGAACTTTTGATGTTTAATTGACTTATACTTGTCCAAAAGGGTTGAAACTTGTGCCAAATTAACCCTAGAACGTGTAAGTATGTTTCTGAAAATTTTCGTAATTTTTGAAAATCGTTTACTATTTTTACGGATGCGAACAAAAAGGATAAACAGTGCAGTAACTGAAAAGTAAATGCGGAAAGTAAATGGCACCAAGAATTTTATACTGGTTCGGTTATAAACAACCTACTCCAGTCTTCAAGGAACACCTTCCTTGGTTCACACTAATCACACACACGCAGTACACCTTACCGCAGGGTTGATAGAGTTACACCTAACTCCAACCCTTTACAAACCTTGTATGACGAGTACAATTCACATGAACACCACCACCTCGCTAGAATGAAGATTGATCACACCTTGATCAATCTTTTACAAAGATGTATGAATGGTGGTTTATCTCAAGCCTATTCAAGATGGAAAGATATGAAAACATAGGCTTTTACAAGAAGAAAGAAAGAAAGAAGATGTAGGAGAAGAAGAGCTTGGCTATTTGATCTCTTTGAATTGCAATGCTTGTTGTTGTTTTTGTTTGCTCTCTTCTTTTCCTTTTTAAGCTTGCAGCCGTCCCCCCTATGGCATGTCTCCCTCTTGAAAATTATTTTTTAAGTCCTTGAGAGAGTGTAAGACATCATTGTGACAATGCCTTGCTTACTTGGCATCTTCTTATTGGATGATCATTTAGTCTTCGCTTACTTGGCACCTCCTTATTGGTTCAACATTGTCATCATGATGACATGGAAAAAATCTGAGATATACACTTTAACATGTGCCAAAAATCAATCACAAAATCATTCCATAATTTAAGAAATACACCATAAATTGCAAGACAAAGAAATCCTTCCTATCCTAGTGAGAAAATCGGCCATTAAGGGTGTCTTGCCATGCTGAATTTTCAGCATGTGCATTCTTCCTTTTCTTTCAAAATAATACCAATTATTCTTTGATTTTTCATCATAAAAATGAATCAACAAGTTATGGTAAGTATTGTTACCAAATAAGAAATGAACATGGACACATTTTAGCACTTAAATTCGGCCATACAATGTTGTACACATGCTGAAATATTTTCAGCATGTGATATATATAATATCACCATTTATTTTATTTAAATAATATTCAAAACCTTACCATATCTTCTTCTAGTCAATCTCCTAATAAAAGATGACAAAATATGTCACATTGAATAGCTAAAACTCGGCCATTAGCTCCTTTGCACATGCTGAAATTTCAGCATGTGTAACATTCACTTTTGAATCAAATTATTTCCAATTTTACATTGATTTAATCCAAGACATCAAAGAATAATTCAATCATTATTTAGCATATAATACTCTTATCATTTATGGAATAATAAGTAGTCACCAAAGGGCCATAATTTCGGCCATCCTTAAACTTAGTATGCTGAAATTTTCAGCATGTGACATAAGAGAGATATATGTTGAATTCTTACCATTTGTAGCCTTTCTCTTCAATTCACCAACAATGTATAATTGATCCTTGACCAATCAAGATGCCAGCAAAGCTCCATATATGCTCCAAATCAGCTGTATGTGACGTTATATGATATGTATACATGTGCTGAAATTTATTTTTGTTAACTTTGTAAAATAATGCACATTTAATAATACACACATGTAATATTCCAATCAGCACTTAATTTAATTTTCTAGAACACTTTAAGATGTATATCATATGTAAAAAGTGTCTAGATACGTGTCACATGATGTACAAGAAAAACGTTCCATGTTATGTGCGTAGAAAACCGAATTTTCGATATTTATCGATTACCCGATTTTTCTCTAATTTAAATTCCAACTTTTGCACATGTTATATATATATTATGTTATACATAATATATATAATATATACTTTAAATCTCAGCACTTGGCTGGTTTAAAGTGGTACCATTAGCATGTGACAAAATTAAACTTGGAATCTTCACATTTTGGCCTTAATGTGGAGTAATTTGTGTGTGCCAACATGGAAAGTATTTTTGGCTGATTATTATGTCATGTGCACGAAATTTACATCATATTTTGATGTATATGGTCTGACCATTTATTTATGGCAAGTACGTGACACGTTGGCGAAGTTTCGGTATTCGCCCGATACGACAAATTTCGGTTTAGAACCTTTTATCGTGTCGTAATTGATTTGTCATCACCATATCTTATATCATATGATATAAGACCTAAATATACTCATAAATATGAGTTAAGTATAGTGGTGTGACGTTAACGTACGTACGTAAAATATATAACGTGTCGGTAGTACGTTGGAATACATGTGTATGTGCCTTTATTTAAAAATCTGAAAATATGTATAATATATGTATATGTGGCGTGTACATTAATGGATGGAGAGGAGGAGAAGACTTTCCTTCTTTAGCCTTGTTGCCTTTGTGCCTTTTCCAAATGAATCTTCCTTTAATGAACTACTTAGTTTATTAAACTAAATACTTCACTTAATGAACTAGTTGAGTTCATTAATGGTGGCACCTGAAAATACTATAAACACAACAAATGTTTGCTATATGATGTAAGCTTTAATGTTTCATGCCTCGTTAGTACGACAACATGATATATAAGCTAAATAAGGCAAGTAATGGCAAGTTATCATGCATACATGTACACATTTATGTATGTATACGTTTATACATATATATATATATGCTTTCAAATTGCTTATTTTGAAATCACTCAAACCCTCTTATCTCTACAATCTCCCCCTTTTGATGATTTTCAAAATAACTTGTGTACGTGATTTAAATACTATCTCTCCCCCTTGAATCGTGCGCAAATTTGAAATTTGAATTTCGAATTTCAAATCCGGCTCCCCCTTGATTTGTGCAATTAAGATCAATTAGTGTCTCTCTCCCCCTTAAATCATGCTTTTCTCTCCCCCTTTATTTTGGAAAGTTAATCAAAAGATTCCTGTCAAAAAGGAAAGTAAATCAAATAATATCAAATCAAATCATATCAACGAGAATCATGCCTAATTTAGAACGAAGAGATTCATATGTGGCTTGATTTAAGGCCTTTGTAAATATATCCGCGACTTGTGATTCTGTGCGTACGTGATCTATGACAATATTACCATTGTTAACGTGATCACGAAGAAAGTGATAGCGAACTTCTATATGCTTAGCCTTAGAGTGTAACACGGGGTTCTTAGACAAATTTATTGCACTCATACTATCACAATATATATGAATTTTATTTACGGTAATTCCAAAGTCCGAAAGTTGTTGTTTTATCCACAACAACTGTGTGCAACAAAGGCTAAGAGCCATGTACTCCGCCTCAGTAGTGGACAAAGAAACACTTGCTTGCTTTTTGGAAAACCATAAAATAAGGGAATTTCCTATAAATTGGCAGGTTCCGCTCGTGCTTTTTCTATCTATTTTGCAGCCACCATAATCTGCATCAGTGTAAGCATGTAAGTCAAATGTAGAATCCTTATCGTACCAAATACCTAAGGTGGGCGTGTGCTTAATATAACGGAATATTCTTTTTACCGCATTTAAGTGTGACACCTTAGGTTGACTTTGAAAACGAGCACACATGCATACACTAAACATGATGTCAGGCCTACTAGCAGTTAAATATAGCAAAGAACCTATCATAGATCGATATAATCCATTATCAACGTCTTTACCATGTTCGTCTTTGTCTAATTTAGTAGTGACACTCATAGGGGTGGGGGATGGTTTCAAATTTTCAAAATTAAACTTTTTGATCATGTCATTAACATATTTCGCTTGGCTTATATGAATTCCTTTACTCGTTTGCTTAATCTGCAAGCCAAGAAAATAATTAAGTTCCCCAACCATAGACATTTCAAATTCAGATTTCATACAATTTTCAAAATCTTTAACAAGTCTATGTGAGGTAGAGCCGAAAATAATGTCATCTACGTAAATTTGAATAATAAGTAAATCTGATTTTTCTTGTTTCAAAAATAGTGTACTATCTATAGTACCACGTTTAAAATTATTTTCTAAAAGGAAGGTAGCAAAACGATCATACCATGCTCTAGGTGCTTGCTTTAGGCCATATAGTGCCTTCTTTAGTTTGTACACATGATCTGAATGTTTCAAATCTTCAAAACCGGGTGGTTGCTTCACGTATACTTCTTCTTGTATGAATCCATTTAGAAAGGCAATTTTTACATCCATTTGATACAATTTAAAATCTTTCATGCAAGCAATAGCAAGTAATAGTCGTATAGCTTCTAGACGTGCTACGGGTGCGAATGTTTCATCATAGTCAATTCCTTCTTCTTGATTATATCCTTGTGCAACAAGTCTCGCTTTATTTCTAACAACCTTTCCTTCTTCATTCATTTTATTCCTAAATACCCACTTTGTGCCTATAATAGTCTTATCTTGTGGTCGTGGCACTAAATCCCATACATCATTTCTAACGAATTGATTAAGTTCGTCATGCATAGCATCAATCCAAGATGAATCACTCAAAGCATCATGCACATTTTTGGGCTCAATTTCAGAAATCATAGCATGAAATTTATTTATTTCATCCGAAGTGATTCTTCTACGTGGTCGCACACCGTGAGTGAGGTCGCCTATGATGAGATCATGTGGGTGATCTCTATGCCATCTTGGTTGATGATTTTCTAAGTTATCATGCATTTCTATGTGATCATGTACTTCTTGTGTGTCATTCATATCATGCATATCAAAAGAATCATCATCTTCATTCAAAACGGGTTTCAATTCAAAATCATCGTCATATTCCTTATCTTTATCAATCTCACCAAATTCATTGAATTTAACATGAATAGATTCTATAATTTGTCTAGTGAGAGGATTATAACATCTATATGCCTTTGAATTTATAGAATATCCAACAAAAATGCACTCAATTGATTTGGATTCAAATTTATCTAAATTATCTTTTGTATTCAAGACAAAACATTTGCATCCAAACACACGAAAATAGTCAATCTTAGGCATGCGATCATTCAAAATCTCATAAGGCGTCTTGTTTATTTTCTTTCTTATAGATATGCGATTTACAATATAGCATGCACAATTTACGGCTTCCGCCCACAGAAATCTAGGCAATTTATTTTCGCAAAGCATAGTTCTAGCGATTTCTTGTAATGTACGATTCTTTCTTTCTACTACTCCATTTCGTTGTGGAGTTCTAGGTGGCGAAAACTCATGTTTAATTCCTTTTTCTTCACAAAACGAAATCATCTCTTTGTTTTTAAACTCACCTCCTCTATCGCTTCTTATCCTTTTCACATTTACACCGTATTGATTTTCAAGTTGTTTAATTAATTTAGCAATCTCAACGGCGCTATCATCCTTATGTGCAAGAAATAAAGTCCAAGTGTAACGAGAAAAGTCATCAACAATTACGCATGCATAGTGACGCCCACCAAGGCTTGTAGTGCGACTAGGACCAAACAAATCGATATGCAATAGTTCTAATATTCTAGTCGTGCTTATTTCATTTTTCGGCTTAAGTGACTCACGTGTTTGTTTGCCTTTTATGCAAGATTCACACAACTGAAAGTTGTCTAAATCAAGCGTAGGCAATCCCCGTACTAGGTTCTTTCGTTGAAGTTTTTCTAATGTGGAAATGCCAATGTGTCCTAAACGTCTATGCCATAAATTCACATTGGGTTCATTTGACATAAAACACTTAACTTTAGCGTCTACTACATCATCCATAGATAGCGTAAAGATATCGCCTTCTCGTTTTCCTTTTAAAACGGTTTCTCTATTTTTATTTATTATGTTGCAATAAGGGTGAGTAAAACACACATTAAAACCATTGTCAACAAATTGAGAAATGCTAAGAAGATTGTAGGATAAGTTGCCTACCAAAAATACGCTGGAGATTTGGAGTGTGTTCGGATTACCAATCGTACCTTTTTCCAATGATCTTGCCTTCATTGTTGTCTCCAAAGGTCACGGATCCGCCTTTTGTGACCTTCTTTAATTTGGAGAACAAGCTCGGGTCACCCGTCATGTGCCTCAAGCAACCACTGTCAAGGAACCACTTTATTGATGTGTCTTTCGAAGTGTGGTCTCCCTCATTAGATGCTTTGGAGGCAAAGCATACTTGTGCGGTCTCCTCTTCGGTCTCAGTTTCAGAATCTGATGAATCACTCCAGGTGGCGGCCTTTAGAGCACGCTTCTTTTGTTTGGGTTCTGAGACGAGTCTATTTTTGGTCCGCTCCTTGTCAGGGTATTTAGTATTTTGCTTTTCTTTATTGGGGCAGTCATATGATAAGTGTCCGAGTTTGCCACATTCATAACATTTAACGTCTTTATCATTTGACTTGTTTTTATTTCTCTTAGTTGTAGTGCCCTTGTTTTTGTTTCTAAATGACCTTCTCATAAATTTTCTTAGTCCTTTAGCCAATAGAATTAGGTCATCATTTTCCGATTCAGAATCACTATCATCTACGTGATCGGGGGGAGGGGAGACGTATTCATTTGATTTAAAAGCAATAGCTTTACCTTGTTTAGATGATTCCGATTTCCGTATGATGAGTTTATTTTCATAAACTTTAAGTGATCCGATTAGTTCTTCCATCTTTATTGATTCAGTTTCCTTGTTCTCTTCTATTGCGGTCACTTTTGGGTCCCATTCAGAAGGAAGGCTTCGTAGGACTTTCTGTACCTTTTCCTGCGTAGTAAAAGCCTTACCAAGAGACTCAAGAGAGTTGTAGATGTTAGTCAAACGAAGATCCATATCTACAATAGACTCATTGGGCAATAATTTAAAAGACTCAAGTGTAGACATGAGCATGTTAATTTTTGACTCTTTTACTTGACTCGTGCCTTCGTGTTTCATTTCTAGAATCCTCCACATTTCTTGTGCACTTGAACAGTTTGACACATAACTAGACTCACTCTTACTTAATCCGTTTAAAAGCAATTTCATAGCCCTAGCATTCATACTAAGTTTCTTTTTATCATCACTCGTATATTCTTGTCTAGTTTTAATAACCTCTAAAGTGACTCCGTCTACGGTGGATACATTAGATGGGACATAAGGACCATCTTCAATGATTGACCAAAGATCTATATCTATAGCCATAAGAAAAAGCTTCATCCTAAGTTTCCACTGAATAAATGACTCACCGTCAAAAAGTGGAGGCCTTTGGCTCGACATACCTTCTTGCTCGGTTTTGAGATTTGTGGATGCCATCTCACTGAATCGTTGGATTCCTTGAAGTGAGTGTTCCCGCTCTGATACCACTGGTAGGATCTGCAAGGCACCACTAGAAGGGGGGGGTTGAATAGATGGTGCGGAAAGTGTGGTTTTTAAAATTTCTTTAAACTTGAACAATTCAAGTTCTGAAAACAGATTCTGTTTTCAGGACCTGTTTTAAAACGTTTTTAAAACCAGGTTAGAGGTCTCCAAAAATTATGAAATTTTGAGAGAACTTAGCCTCAGATGTTATGAGGGTTCCCTAAAAATTTCAAATAAAAATTCAACCTTTAACCCCTTCAAAAACCGTTGGTAATCAGATTGTGCAAATCTGCCAGAAACGGTAGATGGTTTTGAAAAATTAATTCCTATTTGTGTGAACGTCCAAATGCTCTGAAAATTTGACCACTAACTCCTTATATAATATATTTAAATGGGTTGAAACCGTTTTGGAAAATTATTTTGGGAAGTAGGTCAACTACAATCAAAGTCTTAACCTTTGCAAGTCTGCAAATTAGACTGCACTAGTCTCAGAACTTTTGATGTTTAATTGACTTATACTTGTCCAAAAGGGTTGAAACTTGTGTCAAATTAACCCTAGAACGTGTAAGTATGTTTCTGGAAATTTTCGTAATTTTTGAAAATCGTTTACTATTTTTACGGATGCGAACAAGAAGGATAAATAGTGCATTAACTGAAAAGTAAATGCAGAAAGTAAATGGCACCAAGAATTTTATACTGGTTCGGTTATAAACAACCTACTCCAGTCTTCAAGGAACACCTTCCTTGGTTCACACTAATCACACACACGCAGTACACCTTACCTCAGGGTTGATAGAGTTACACCTAACTCCAACCCTTTACAAACCTTGTATGACGAGTACAATTCACATGAACACCACCACCTCGCTAGAATGAAGATTGATCACACCTTGATCAATCTTTTACAAAGATGTATGAATGGTGGTTTATCTCAAGCCTATTCAAGATGGAAAGATATGAAAACATAGGCTTTTACAAGAAGAAAGAAAGAAAGAAGATGTAGGAGAAGAAGAGCTTGGCTATTTTATCTCTTTGAATTGCAATGCTTGTTGTTGTTTTTGTTTGCTCTCTTCTTTTCCTTTTTAAGCTTGCAGCCGTCCCCCCTATGGCATGTCTCCCTCTTGAAAATTATTTTTTAAGTCCTTGAGAGAGTGTAAGACATCATTGTGACAATGCCTTGCTTACTTGGCATCTTCTTATTGGATGATCATTTAGTCTTCGCTTACTTGGCACCTCCTTATTGGTTCAACATTGTCATCATGATGACATGGAAAAAATCTGAGATATACACTTTAACATGTGCCAAAAATCAATCACAAAATCATTCCATAATTTAAGAAATACACCATAAATTGCAAGACAAAGAAATCCTTCCTATCCTAGTGAGAAAATCGGCCATTAAGGGTGTCTTGCCATGCTGAATTTTCAGCATGTGCATTCTTCCTTTTCTTTCAAAATAATACCAATTATTCTTTGATTTTTCATCATAAAAATGAATCAACAAGTTATGGTAAGTATTGCTACGAAATAAGAAATGAACGTGGACACATTTTAGCACTTAAATTCGTCCATACAATGTTGTACACATGCTGAAATATTTTCAGCATGTGATATATAGAATATCACCATTTATTTTATTTAAATAATATTCAAAACCTTACCATCTCTTCTTCTAATCAATCTCCTAATAAAAGATGACAAAATATGTCACATTGAATAGCTAAAACTCGGCCATTAGCTCCTTTGCACATGCTGAAATTTCAGCATGTGTAACATTCACTTTTGAATCAAATTATTTCCAATTTTACATTGATTTAATCCAAGACATCAAAGAATAATTCAATCATTATTTATCATATAATACTCTTATCATTTATGGAATAATAAGTAGTCACCAAAGGGCCATAATTTCGGCCATCCTTAAACTTAGTATGCTGAAATTTTCAGCATGTGACATAAGAGAGATATATGTTGAATTCTTACAATTTGTAGCCTTTCTCTTCAATTCACCAACAATGTATAATTGATCCTTGACCAATCAAGATGTCAACAAAGCTCCATATATGCTCCAAATCAGCTGTATGTGACGTTATATGATATGTATACATGTGCTGAAATTTATTTTTGTTAACTTTGTAAAATAATGCACATTTAATAATACACACATGTAATATTCCAATCAGCCCTTAATTTAATTTTCTAGAACACTTTAAGATGTATATCATATGTAAAAAGTGTCTAGATACGTGTCACATGATGTACAAGAAAAACGTTCCATGTTATGTGCGTAGAAAACCGAATTTTCGATATTTATCGATTACCCGATTTTTCTCTAATTTAAATTCCAAATTTTGCACATGTTATATATATTATGTTATACATAATATATATAATATATACTTTAAATCTCAGCACTTGGCTGGTTTAAAGTGGTACCATTAGCATGTGACAAAATTAAACTTGGAATCTTCACATTTTGGCCTTAATGTGGAGTAATTTGTGTGTGCCAACATGGAAAGTATTTTTGGCTGATTATTATGTCATGTGCACGAAATTTACATCATATTTTGATGTATATGGTCTGGCCATTTATTTATGGCAAGTACGTGACACGTTGGCGAAGTTTCGGTATTCGCCCGATACGACAAATTTCGGTTTAGAACCTTTTATCGTGTCGTATTTGATTTGTCATCACCATATCTTATATCATATGATATAAGACCTGAATATACTCATAAATATGAGTTAAGTATAGTGGTGTGACGTTAACGTACGTACGTAAAATATATAACGTGTCGGTAGTACGTTGGAATACATGTGTATGTGCCTTTATTTAAAAAATCTGAAAATATGTATAATATATGTATATGTGGCGTGTACATTAATGGATGGAGAGGAGGAGAAGACTTTCCTTCTTTAGCCTTGTTGCCTTTGTGCCTTTTCCAAATGAATCTTCCTTTAATGAACTACTTAGTTTATTAAACTAAATACTTCACTTGATGAACTAGTTGAGTTCATTAATGGTGGCACCTGAAAATACTATAAACACAACAAATGTTCGCCATATGATGTAAGCTTTAATGCTTCATGGCTCGTTAGTACGGCAACATGATATATAAGCTAAATAAGGCAAGTAATGGCAAGTTATCATGCATACATATACACATTTATGTATGTATACGTTTATACATATATATATATATATATATGCTTTCAAATTGCTTATTTTGAAATCACTCAAACCCTCTTATCTCTACACTCTCTTGGGCCTAAGTATGCCACTGAATAAACAGATGTACATTTCAACAATAGACTTCATAGACTTATTCCTCTTGATCCTATGTGTCAGCAAATTATCTAATTACAGTATCTCATTCCAAGGAACTTATCTGCTTCTAACCGAGATGAATTGGGCTTCATAAGAGCAAGAAAACCTGATAGTTAAAGAGTAACGCAAAGCCACAAGGTTTAAGATAGCATCAAGAACGGGAACACACGGCCTACATTCAGCTACAAGGACTAGTAGGCCCAAAGAAAAACCATCAATTAACCTAATTCGTTACACACACCAATAACGAAAAATCAACATGAACCGAATAAAAGTCCATCAGACTGAGTTACCTGGAGACTGGAGAGTGAAGGGTAAAATCGCTCCACGAATATTGCCAATGCCGAGTATTTCACCGAGGGAGAAACTTCCAGCTTCTTCAACAGAAACAGAAATAGAGAAAATTGGAATAATAATAATTATTATACGCGAAAAAGATTACGGTGACATCAAACACAAGCGGTTCACGTAAATCAGAATTCGTAAGAAAAAGCAATCGAAGGTAGGTTTTGGAAGTGATTACTTGAGTGGATTTGATGAGGAACTCAATTACTCGGCCCCTCAATCAGAACAAGTGGGAGTAAAATAAAAGCAAACCTAATATACATGGTCCCAATCCGTTCATACTGTCAAGAATAGCGAATGGGATACGAAGATGAAAAAATTAAAAATATTGCAGGAACCCTAGAAATCAGAACAAAGAAGAAAAAATCAAACCTTTGTGCAGTTGTAGTCGACGGGCGTTGAAAGGAATCAGGTGGTGGCTCTGTGGTTGAAAGGAATCAGCCCTAAAAGTTTCGCTGGAAGTGCAGGGAAGGGGAGGCGTGCGTGAGGTTGAGGGAGAGTGCTCTGCCTGCTAGAATGGAAGACGACGGGAAAAAGTGTTGGGGGGGGGGGAAGACTGGAAGTGTATAAATTATAAGCCGGGGTATTTTTGTAAATACACCTACCGAGCCGAGTTGTTCACGAGCAAAGCTCGGCTCGCTCGAATATTATTCGAACACCAAACGACGCTCAAGCTCGGGTTCGTCTAACCTCTACTCGAGCCGAGCTTGAGTCGAACGATCTGAACCCGGCGAGCCGCTCGGATCATTTGCAGGCCTAATCACAGTGGCCATTTCGTTTCACCATTCCATATATATATATATATATATATATATATATATATATATATATATATAAACTAATATACTTTATATTATAAAATATGAGTTATGCATCAATTTCCATTAATTATGCTGGCCGATATACAAGAATTTTACAATGTTTAATTTTGTTTGGCCAAATACGAGAATTTTACATTGTTTGATTTGTTTGGCCGTCTAACAGTTTTACCCAAACTTCATATTAAATCCACATTCATACTTATACGGCACACGTATATACATATACACACTTCCATAAAACTATGGAATCAAACGTAATCATGTATGATCCGAGTTTATAATCAACATAAACATATAGATCTTACGTAAAACATAAAAAATATAGGAAGATTACTTACATAATTGTCGTATGAATCACCATACGATTGAATCTAAGGTTGGGTTGAGTAAAACTATTTTCTTCCTTTTGGTGCGCTACTTGGCGGAATGATTGCACAAGCAAATAATAATATTTGTTGTTGCTGTTGGATGTGGGCAACGACAGAAACAGATGCTCTTGATGTTTTTGTTCTTCTTTCCAGCAAAGGGGGGCGGCGGCTGTGAGGGTTGAGTGTGTGAGTTGTTTGTTTACTTAGGTTAGGATATATAAGATTTAGGGTAGGGTTGTTAAGGAAAATCCTAATTTGACTAGAATTTAAATACCCTAGTTGACATAGGATTTCCATTTAAAATATATCATACTTTCAAATTCTAAGTAGACTAGGATTTACCCTCTTAGTTTTATTTAATTTATTTTTCTTTATTTTTCTTTTTTTATTTCCTTTTAACAAATCACGGTCATAACACATGTACTTTGACAATAAATGTTAATGAGATAAAACAATTGATTCTCCATTAACGTTTTCTATTGAGAATATTGTTCCGCATCACTTTGAAATAAAAGACTGGGTTTTACGAAGATAAGGTATCATCATCCACTGTCTTAAGGTTTGAGTGGATATGGGTTTCAGCTCATGTAAGCCAAAGTTTCAACATGATATCAGAGCAGGTTTAAAATGTGGACTCACACTTTCACTGGACCATGATTGGCAATTTATTGTCTCCCCTCACCCAAGTTCAGATGTTCATGCCTGGCTTGTGGTTTGTGATTGAGAGCGGGTCATGAGGCGCGTGTGTATGTCAAGCCACGTGGCATGATTGAGGGCGGATCCTAAGGCACATGCGTATGTCAAGCCTGGCAAACTATTCATGTCTGGCTTGTGGTTTGTGATTGAGGATGGATCCTGAGGCGCATGTGTATATCAAGCCACGTGGCCTGATTGAGGGTGGGTCCTGAGGCTCGTGAGTATGTCAAGCCACGTTGACACGTGAGGGCGGATGTTGAGAATGTTGTCCCACATCAGACACTTTGCGATAAAGTACATGGGATATGAGGATGAGGTAACATCACCCATTGCCTTAAGGTTGGGGTCATGTCTCACCTTATGTAAATCCAAGTTTCAACATTTTATCAACCGGTTGGCGGCCTATTAAGGGGAATTATTTCCATGGACTGTTAGCTCGATATATTATATGCAAAAAGAAGGGGAGTTTTCGTCCAACCATATGTATTGTAGAAGCGACGCTGACAGGTTCATTGTGTGACATGTGTTGGTGGTTAGAACTTATAACAACTGAAAATGCGAATGGGATCTCCTGACCCTCCATGTAGAGCGGTAACAAAAGACCGCGCGTCACGTGGCAGTCCGGGGGTGAGAGAAAAGGCGGTCAAGAGATCCGGACCCCTGAAAATGATCCAGTATTGGGGTAATGCAGGGTTCATCATCATCATTCTCTTGTACCTTCTAGCAAAACAGGTCCTGCCTCTTGATTATCAGACTGCAACTCTTTCTGCTACTTGGATCAAAAACTGGGATTTAAACAATTCTTTTTTCCTTCACAGATTCCTCATGGACGAGGCCCATCCTAGTTAGGGGAAGTGAATACCCAATAACCCTGTTTACGCATGTGGATTCTATGGCAATGATTACCGCGGTCTCTTATTCTTTTTATTATCCATTTTCACTAATTCACAAATACGTACAATAGCCTTATGTATAATATAATGATTGGTTTATCGATTGAATGTAATAAAATACAATGAATTTGCAAATATTCTACTTCCTTGTTTACACTTACAACTCCCCTCAAGTTGAGTAGTAAGATCACAAATGTTTAACTTGCCCGGTATCAAGTCAAACATCTTTCATGTTGCTGCATTTGTGAAGATGTCGGCTAGATGATCTTCATATTTCATAAATAGAAGCTCAACTATTCTCTCTTCAATTTTTTCTTTTGTGAAATGTCGATCTACTTGTATTTTTTCGGTCGATCTACTTGTATTTTTTCGGTCAAGCTGCACATCATTTTCGGACGTAACAATTGCCGCTTTGTTGTCACATATCAAATGAGTCGAATGTCTAATTAGAAACCCAATTTCAGACATCAATTTTTCAACCATAGAACCTTCATTATGACTTTAACAATCCCTCTGAACTCCGTCTCTGTATTGAATAATGCTACCACCTTTTGCTTTTTTACGTCTCTATGTGACTATGTTTCCTCCCACCAAGTCAAAGTACCCAAAAGTAGACGGCCTACCATTCGGGTTAGCGTCCAATCAGCATCAGTATAAACTTCAACATCCAGATATCCATTCTTGTTAAACATTATGTCTCTTCTTGGTGTGCCTTTTAATTACCGTAGGCTATGCATGAATTGACTCACTACTCCTACTAAGTAAGTGATGTCTGCTCTGGTATGTGACATATATATTAACATTCCTACTAACCTTTGATATCATTCTCGATCTGCTGATGCAATCACTGTTTTTATTTGAAGCTTCTGATTTACAACTATTGGGGTGTCACTCAATGTGCAATTCACTATTGCAACTTCTGTTAGTAAATCTAGTCAGTATTTTCGTTGAGAGATGAAGATTCATTTATTTGATCTAAGAACTTCAATCCCTAGAAAATACTTTAGCCTCCATGGTTTCTTCATGTCAAAGTCTATGAACGGATTCTTCCTGAGTCGTTTGATTTCCTTTTTAGCACTCTCTGTTATGATCATATCAGCCACATATATGATCAAGAAGGTAATCAAATTTTCTTTTCTCTTGAAAAACAACGTATGATCAGCATTGCTTTGTTTGTATCTATTTGATTTTATTGATACTATGAATCTCCTAAACTATGTACGAGAAGATTGTTTTAATTCATAGAGAGCCTTCCGCAGTTTACGTACCTTATTTTTCGATGGAAAAACCTGGTTGCGCTTTCATATATACTTCTTCCTTCAATCCTGTGTGTAAGAATGCATTCTTAATATCAAACTGATAGAGTGACCAATCTTTATTTGTTGCTATCGAGGATGGAGCAGTTGACACAAACAGATTGTTGAAGATAAACCCGTGGAGCAGACCGTGCAGCTTAAAGAGAACGCGACTGTGCAGCTTAAAGCAGAAGGGGATCTTCAATCGAGAGATGTTGATGGCGTTTTGGTTTGGTCAACAAATACTAAAGGAAGGTCTGTAGCTGGCTGAAGTTTGACAGATACCGGAAACCTTATTCTCTTCGATGTGAATGACTCTGTGGTTTGGCGATCCTTTCACCATCCAACCGATTCCTTACTCCTAACTCGGGAACTTTTTTCCAGGATAAAACTAAGAGCTAGTGCTTCCACTTCCAACAGTAGTGAAGGCTTATATTCCTAAACTGTTGATGAACACGGGTATAAGTTTGCCACTGTGTCGACTGCTCCACAGGTTTATCTTCACAATCTTTGGAGCAGTTGACATATGTTAGCAAGCACTGATTATGGAAAACCGAAAATCAAGGGATTCAAAATTAAGGAAGGCTTAACTTTAGGAATGATTTATTTTTTTATTAATTAGGTTGATTTGATTGTAATTAATTAGGCTGATTTTCTTCCTTGTACAAGAGATGTAAAGGCCCTATAAGAGGATGCTAAATGAGTGTATACAAATACAAGAAAAACATTGAATACAAAAGTTTCTACGAATTTTCTTCTCAAACTTCTTGACATGGTATCAGAGCAGGCTCTGATCAATCGGACCTGATCTGCTTGTTTGAAATCGATTGGCTCAGAGGAATATCTCATCATCGCCATATTCCTCTCCAACCGAGTATTGTAACTGTTTTTGATCTGGGATAGGCTCAGATCAAGTATCCTCACTGCCTTCCTTCCCTTTCTGACCAAGTGTCGTACCTTTTTTTGGTCTGTGTTTGGCTCAGATCAAGTGTCTTCATTGCCTTCTTACCATACCTCAACCCTGTTCAGATCAAATTGCCGTATCTGTCCAAAATCAGTCCCACCGTGCCTACACAAATAACCAAGATGTCACAATCTCCAAAAAATACAGAAACAACACCAGGAAGTTCAGAAATTAAACCCATTTTTCCTACAAATTTTGACTTATCTGAACAGTTTGCAAAATTTCTCCAGAACAGCTTCAATAACCCACAGCCCGTTCCAGCTCAGACATCAAATCTGGTATTGAAGGTTAAACTCACCAGCACAAACTACCTGTTATGGTGCATACTCATGAAAATTGCACTAGGAGGCAGGGGGAAGAGCACCCACATCATAGGGGTTCCTCCACCCCCTGCCAACTGATCCACTATACCCGTCATGGGAACAAAGTGACCAATTAGTATTCACTTGGCTCATCGATAACATCGATGATAGCTTAGTGAATAATGTTTCAAAGTACTCAACTGCGAAGGCACTATGGGATGGATTAGCCGTTACATATGGGTCAGGAGGAGACCCATTACAAATTTTCGACCTCCACAAACAGTGCGATATGGTTAAACAGGGAACCCGCACTCTTGAAGCATTATGGGACCAATTTCAAGGCTTATGGATGACTATAGATTCCATGGATCCAAATCCCATGGAATCTCCGAAGGATATAGTCACCTACACAAGAAAGGTTCAGGAACAGAGACTTTATCAACTGCTTTTAGCAGTTGATGACCGTTTTTCCAACGCAAAAAGAGAGATTCTCAAAAGGGAGCCAAGACCCACAGTAGAAATGGCATACAACGAGTTGAGACGGACTAGCGTGCAAGAAGGGGTGTTGGCTGTAACCCCATCAGACAACCAGTCATCATATGGGGTTGGACAAGGCTTGGCTGTTAAACAATCAAACCCAGGCGGACAGAGGAAACCGACAGAAACTCCACCACCACGCTCACGCCATCCATCAGGGCGTGGAGTGGAGGATAAGAGTCACATGGAATGCACTCATTGTAAACGAAAAGGACATACCAGAGAAAAATGCTTCAAAATACATGGGTACCCCGAATGGTGGGGAGAGTTCGCCAAGAAAGGTAAAAGAGCAGCTGCTCAGGCCGTTGCTCAGACAAGTGACCACACATACGGCAGCCAAGAACCAGATGCAGGCAGCAATCGCAAAGAAAAGGATGGAGAAAGGGGAGCAGCGTTGGCAGCAAGCGGGATAGCAGCTGCAGAATCGCAAGAGGCCGCCACCGCAGGTAAAAGGGTTAGGGATTGTAACCATAACCCTATTTCCGTCTTAAATACCCCCCTCCCTATTAAAATTACCCCATCAGTCCCTGAGTTTAATTGCCCTATTATTACTGACCCCTCTGTTTTTGGAATTGCAGATATGCCCCCAAACTTTATCAACTCTTCGCATGGCACCCTGAACTTCTGAAATATCACCAGACCCCCTCAGATTTATATTAAATGCCCCCATCAAGTGTCTTCATTACAAAATACATCTAAATGTCGCCTCACCCAAAATAAATCACAATGGATTTTTGATTGTGGGGCCACGGATACAATGACCAATGATCCGTCTGACCTGATCACACATACATCTCCAACTAAAACTACTGTCGAAACAGCAAATGGTGCAACTGTCCCAGTCATTGCTGGTGGTTCTATTTCTATTACTCCCACTATTACTCTTAAAAATTGTCTGTATGTCCCATCTTTATCCACAAAACTGTTATCCGTCAGTCAAATTACTAAAGAATTAGACTGCATAGTGATGTTGTATCCTAATTTTTGCCTCTTGCAGGATATTCATACGGGGGCGATCATTGGGCGTGGTACTGAGCGCCAAGGGCTGTACTTTGTTGATGCGGTGGTGCAACAGGGACAGTCTAATCTTGCCACCGGAATGGCTAATCGGCAGGTGTGGTTATGGCATCGCCGATTAGGGCATCCTTCATTTACTTACTTGTAACGTTTATTTCCTACCTTGTTTTCTTCCCAACCAGTCACTTTGACTTGTGATACATGCCTCCGGGCAAAACAGACTTGGGCGTCTTATCCTTCAAATAATACCCGTGTTAATCGTATGTTTACTTTAGTTCATTCTGATGTCTGGGGCACTTCTCCATATAATACACCGCTTGGTTTCCGTTACTATGTTATTTTTGTGGATGACTTTTCTCGCATAACGTGGTTATGTATTCTGAAACAAAAGTATGAGGTCTCCCAAAAGTTTGTCCAGTTTTATCAAATGATTCATACCCAATATAATACAAAAATTCAAATACTCCATTCCGACAATGGCGGGGAATATTTTACTGGGGACTTGGTTCAATTTTTCCACCAAAATGGCATTATACATCAAACTACTTGTTCCCATACCCCTGAACAAAACGGGGTAGCTGAACGAAAGAATCGTATTCTTCTTGAGATGACTCGGGCATTAATGTTGGATTCTCACGTCCCGATGAGTTTTTGGTCGGAGGCTGTATCCACCGCCACTTACCTTTTAAACCGCCTTCCAAGCAAAATCCTAGAATATAAAACCCCATTACAAATCCTAGCCACCCAACACGACATACCTTCGATTCTTACCCTACCACCCCGTGTGTTTGGGTTTACTGTCTTCATTCATACCCCCAAACACGAACGAACAAAACTTGACCCATGTGCTGAGCGTTGTATCTTTGTCGGCTATGCCTCGACCCAAAAGGGGTATAGGTGCTATAATCTCCGAACCCACCACATCCATGTCACCATAAACTGTGTGGACCTTGAAACTGAATACTATTACACCCCTCACTCTCGGGTTCAGGGGGAGCTCCCTTATCCAAATAATGGAACCCTCGATTGGTTAGTGCCACAACCCACTTGTACGACGGCTGTTCCAACACAGCAAGTAGGTGGCACCGACTGTGCTATAGCTCCCAATACTGTACTACCTGAAGCATCAGTACCCTTTGATGGTCCTTCTCTTATGGATGCACTACCAGAGGTAAGTAATTTAGATACACATCATGAACAGTCTACATCTGAGCGTAATTTCACTGATCCACACACACCCACTACTATTGCTTCCACTGATCCACACATACCCACTACTATTGTCTCCACTGATCCTACAGATAATATCTCTATTACACCATCTAATGTTCCAGAGACAGGTGTCAGTGAAAATAGCACAATTGAACTTCAGTGTGCACGGGTCTTGCCACCAAGAACAAAGCGAGGTGTTCCTCCCCCACGATACTCTCCCACTCAAGTGTCAAAAACCTCAAGGTACTCAGTAAATACGTCTTTACGAGGTGTATCTGACTTGGCCCAAAGTTTCTTTGTGTCCTTATGTTCAGAACAGGTACCCCGGACAGTAGAAGAAGCTCAAATCCAACCAAACTAGAATGAAGCCAAGATAACTGAGATGCAGGCATTGGAGAAGAACGAAACATGGGAAAAGTGCGTTCTTCCAACCGGAAAGAAGCCAGTTGGGTGTCGGTGGGTATTCACAGTTAAACACAAAGCAAATGGAAGTGTTGAACGATACAAGGCTCGACTAGTGGCAAAAAGATATACCCAGACTTATGGTATTGATTATTCGGAGACATTCTCACCAGTGGCACGGATTGATACGATCCGGGTATTGTTCTCCATTGCAGCAACTCAGAATTAGCCTCTTCACCAGTTTGATGTTAAAAATGCTTTTCTGCATGGCGATCTGAATGAAGAAGTGTATATGGATCCACCTCCAGGGTTCTTCGCTGGGTTCAATCCAAGAGAAGTCTGTAGACTGAAGAAGGCGTTGTATGGATTAAAACAGTCTCCTCGGGTCTGGTTTGGCAGGTTCACTGGAGTCATGAAGAAAGATGGTTATCGTCAAAGCAATGCCGACCATACGTTATTTATCAAACGAAGAAAAGATCTGGTGACATGTCTGATTATCTATGTTGACGATATGGTGATTACTTGGAATGACACTGAGGAAATACTTGGTCTTCGAAAACATTTGTTTACCAAATTTGAAATGAAGGATCTTGGAGGTCTGAAGTATTTTCTAGGTATTGAAGTTCTCAGGTCAGAAGCAGGAATTTACATTTCACAGCGTAAGTATGTCTTGGATCTTCTCACTGAGGTAGGAATGCTTGACTACAAACCTTGCGACACCCCCATGGCTATGAATCATAAGTTGGAAACAATTATGGAGCACCGTCTACAGATAAAGGGCGCTATCAGCGATTGGTTGGTAAGTTAATATATCTATCTCATACACGGCCTGATATAGCTTTCGCAGTTAGTGTGGTGAGCCAGTTCATGCACAGTCCTCAAGAGCACCATATGAATGCAGTGATGCATATCCTTCGCTATCATAAAGCTACACCAAGAAGGGGCATTGTGTTTCGTAATAATGGGCACTTAAATATCCAGGCATATACAGACGCTGACTGGGCAGGCAGTTTAGTGGACCGGAAGTCTACTTCTGGGTACTTTACTCTAGTAGGAGGCAATCTTGTGACTTGGAGGAGTAAAAAACAAAAGGTTGTCGCCTTATCTAGTGCTGAAGCGGAATTCCGTGGGATTGTGAAAGGAATCACTGAAGTACTATGGGTTCAGAAGTTGTTCAGAGATATCGGACTACCAATAAATAGGCCTACACCCTTGTTCTGCGACAATAAGGCATCTATCAGTGTATCAGAAAACCAAGTACAACATGACCGGACCAAACATGTGGAGATTGATCGGCATTTTATCAAGGAAAAGTTAGAAGGAGGGCTAATTGAGTTGACGTATGTTCGATCTGAGGACCAGTTGGCAGATGTGTTAACCAAGGCTATCAATGGAAGGTCGTTCGAGTCCATTCTGTGCAAGTTGAACGTTGTTGACCCCACGGTTCAACTTGAGGGAGAGTGTTAGCAAGCACTGATTATGGAAAACCGAAAATCAAGAGATTCAAAATTAAGGAAGGCTTAACTTTAGGAATGATTTATTTTTTATTAATTAGGTTGATTTGATTGTAATTAATTAGGCTGATTTTCTTCTTTGTACAAAAGATGTAAAGGCCCTATAAGAGGATGCTAAATGAGTGTATACAAATACAAGAAAAATATTGAATACAAAAGTTTCTGCAAATTTTCTTCTCAAACTTCTTGACAACATAAACAGATTGTGTCAACTCCTCTTCTCTTTATTGCGTCTTTAACTTCTACACCATCTGTGCTAACATATTTTACTTGCGGCTGCAGGAACCATGGTCAGTTTCTCCAACGACATCATTTACGGCCATGAAGGCTAAAAGAAAAGGAAAACAGGCGGCAGCAGCAGCTGCTGAGAAGGCTACAACTGCATAGTCGATGGCTAATGTAGGCGTTAGGAAGTTGAGCCGAGACTTAATGTCGCTGCGGTTGGCTAGCGAGCTTGAGGACTAACACAAACAGAGGATGCACCAAGTCAGTTTATAATTTTCGTTTCTTTCTTTTTTTTTCTTTTTTTGCTGATTTCTTGTGCCTTGTGCTTATAGATTTGTTACAAGATACTGGGGTCATCTCGACAAACGTGGGTCAGCAGCTTACCATTCTGGCCTACCCATCAACTCAGCGTAGTTGTAGATGTTGCTTTCAATAAGGAAGAGGAGGAAGAGGACGAGGTATCCCTTGCACAGTGGGGGGCCAAAAGAAGAAGAGTTGAAGGGCTTACACCCCATACAGCCATGGTTCACAGCAAAAGAGTGGTTTGCTTTGTTTTAAGCCTTCTATGGTTGAGGTGCCCCCAATTGGTGTTGAAAGGAAAGTAAATATTGTATCATATGTAATAGGAAAATAGTGATTGAGTAGTTAATGGTGATTGAGTAGTAAAGGATGATTGCAAACAATTAGGGATAGGAATATACGTTTACCATATTTAGCCTAGAACTTCTTGTATAAGATGATGTACTATGGAGAAGATGAATATACCAGAAAATTTTTCCTAAAACCGTGTTTCTCATACTTAACATGGTATCAGAGCGGGCAATTTCTTAACCCGTTTACCATACTGTCTGATTTTTTTCTGGAAAAATCAGGCTCAGAATCTTGTTCATCATTGCCTTAATACCTTTCTCAGCCTGTGTTGGCTGTGAACAACCTTCCTCAGCCGTGTTGGCTGCTAATACCGGTTACTGTATCTGTTTAAGATCCAGCAAGCCATCTGCCCAGAAAAATAAACAACCATGTCAGATTCAACATCACACAATGAACCACAAACACCTCAAGTTTCAACTACACCTGATATATCTGATCTGGCTGTACAGGTGGCCAGTATCCTTCGAAATATTCCAACAAGGCAACCCGAAACATCTCCCTTACCTCCTGTTTCTTTTCCCACAGAAAGCCTTACAGTAACCATCAAATTAAACGGCGAAAATTATGCTCTCTGGGCACCACTGGTCCTTAGAGCCATTATTGGCAGAGGACGGAGGAATCACCTTACAGGTGTTCCCCCCCCCCCCCCCACCAGCACCATCAGATTCACAATTTCCTGCTTGGGAACAGGCTGACAATTCAGTCTTTACCTGGATTATACAGACAATAGAGCCACAGTTGGTAACGAATGTAACTCGTTACCCTACAGCAAGGGCATTATGGGACGGACTTGCACTCACCTATGGAGCAGAGAGTGACTCATTACAGGTCTATGACCTTCACCGTAGGGCCAGTTTAATCAAACAGGGGGACGAAAGCATCGAAAGATGCTGGAGCAAGCTCCAGGATATCTGGACTGCAATTGACACTCGTAAACCAAATCCAATGACATGCACTATAGACATAAACACCTACAATCGAGAGATGCAAGAACTTCGATTGTATCAATTTTTAACAGCCCTAGATGAAAGATTTGACAGGGACCGCAAAGACCTTTTAAAAAGAGATCCTTTACCCAGTTTGGAGGTAGCCTACCGAGAGATTAAACGGTCAGAGGAAAGGATGGCAGTTTGGAGAAGAACCCCCTCAGAGAATGACTCATCACCGGGGGTAGGCCAAGGCCTAGCAGCGCGTGGAACCGCTACCAGAGGACATGTCCAAGCACAGGGGCGTAGCAATTCACAGTCTCAAGGAAGGAACAACGGACCAGAGCAGCGCTCAAAAATATCATTGCGCAGTGAAGAGAAAGAAACCCTCGTTTGCAGCCATTGTGGACAACGAAGACACAGCAAGGAGCAGTGTTTTCAGTCAATTGGTTACCCCGACTGGTATGAGGGTAAAAGAAAGCAGGGGGAGACAAACCGCGGGAAAGCAGCCACCATGACTGGTGTAAGTTCAGCCAGCAGCCAGTTCACCGCAGAAAAAGGAGGCAACCAAGACGAAGAGATGGAGGCTGCTGGGAAAGGAGGTACTAGGGTTGGGTTTTATAAACCCAACCCTACTGTTGCTTGTTTTTCCAATTTCACCCCTGAATATTCCCCTGAAATTGCAGTATGCCCCCAGAGTATTTCAGAAATAACAGAACCAGTCCCTGTTTTTCAAAACAGTCTCATTTCGGCCCTTGAAATTTCCCAAAACATCCAGACAACTCCCGAAGATATACTAAAACCTAATTTAACCCCTGAAATCCACCAGCAAGTATTTTTTAGCCCCAACAATTCTGAAAAAATTCAATCCAACCCTACTGTCCAATTTAAACATGCTTCTGCATTCACTACTAACCCTTTAGCACACAATGACTCCATTTGGATCCTTGATAGTGGTGCAACGGATACTATGACAAATAACCCTAATGATTTCTCCCAATGGTGTCATCCCAAAAAAACCCATGTCGAAACTGCTAATGGAGAGTTACTTCCCGTTGCTGGTGGTGGCTGAATCCATGTTAACTCCAACCTAACTTTATCCAATTGCTTATATGTTCCGTCTTTATCGTCAAAACTTTTGTCAATTAGTCAAGTTACTCGAGAACTTGATTGTGTTGTACTGATGTATCCGACGTTTTGTCTCTTGCAGGATATTCGTTTTAAGGTGATTCTTGGGCGTGGCACTGAGAAGGGTGGCTTATATTATGTGACAGATGTGGTGCAACAGGGCCGGTCCAATCTTACCACCGGGACAGCACAAAAGCAACTTTGGTTATGGCACCGTCGCTTAGGTCATCCTTCGTTAGGTTACTTAAAGTTCTTGTTCCCTTCACTAGTTGACTCTACAATTACTTTATCTTGTGAAACATGCATTCGTGCAAAACAGCATCGTTCTTCATATAAAGCAAATAATACTAGAGTTAACTCTGTGTTCAGTCTGGTTCATTCCGATGTTTGGGGACCCTCTCCTTGTGCTACTCCCATGGGATTTCAGTACTTTGTTATATTTGTTGATGACTGTTCACGCATGACCTGGATCTATTTTCTTAAGCACAAATCTGAGGTTTATACTAAAGTGATCGATTTCTATCATATGATTGTTACTCAATTTCAGAAAAAAAAATCCAGGTTCTTCGCTCTGATAATGGTGGGGAATATACATCCAATAAACTTCAGCAGTTTTTCCGAGACAGTGGTATTCTTCACCAAACGTCTTGCTCCAATACACCAGAACAAAATGGTGTGGCGGAACGGAAAAATCGCATTATTCTTGAAATGACACGGTCCATGATGCTTGAAGCCTTCGTTCCAAAAGCATTCTGGCCTGAGGCCATTGCCACGGCTACCTACTTATTAAATCGTTTGCCTACAAAGATACTTGCACATCGCACCCCATTGGCCGAACTTGCTGCCCATGTCTCAATCCCTTCCTGTCTCACACTACCCCCCAAGATTTTTGGTTGCTCTGTGTTTGTCCATATTCCTATCTCACAGCGTACTAAATTAGACGCTTGTGCTGATAAGTGTGTATTTGTTGGCTATGCCACATCTCAAAAGGGATACCGATGCTATAATCCTCGCACACGGCGAATTCATATTACCTTAGACTGTACTTTCTTAGAACATGAATACTTCTATTCCACTCACTCTTGGTCTCAGGGGGAGTCTTCTAGAGAGACCTACGACTGGTTACATGATCCAAGTTGCCGGACTATAGTTCCAACAGGGCAAGTAGGTGACGCCGACTGTGCTTTTCCTGAAACAGGTATAATCCCTCTTCCAGACCAGTCCGTTAATCAACCTTCGACGGATTCTCCACAAGAGGTAAGACAATCCTTACAATCCTTCCCTGTTTCATTTCCCACTAATACTATATCCCAAGATAATCTCCCTGAAATGCCAAAATCTCCATGTTCTGTTATTTGTGAACCTATTCTGGATAGTACTAATATTTCAGGGGAACAGCCAGGGAGGACACTGCCCCCTCGCATGAATAGAGGAGTACCGCCGGTGTGATATTCACCAGGAAAATTATCTAAAAGCACGAAGTATCCGGTGACTGGAACAAAGGGGTTCATAGCTTCCATATGTGACAACGAGGTTCCTCGCACAGTGGATGAAGCTATGGGGAAACCAGAATGGCGTGAGGCAATGGAGGAAGAAATGAATGCCTTAGTTAAGAATGAGACCTGGGAGAAGACAAGGTTACCAGAAGGTAAGAAGGCTGTAGGCTGTCGTTGGGTATATGCTATCAAATACAGGGCAGATGGAAGTATTGAAAGGTACAAAGCCAGACTTGTAGCTCGAGGATATACACAAACTTTTGGCATTGATTATGACGAGACATTCTCTCCAGTGGCGAAGTTGGATACCATACGAGTGTTATTATCAGTGGCAGCGACAGAATCTTGGCCTTTGCATCAGTTCGATGTGAAAAATGCCTTCCTCCATGGTGAATTAAAAGAGGAAGTATACATGACACCTCCCCCAGGTTTTTCTACTACTTATGCTCCTCATGAAGTGTGTAGGTTAAAACGATCTTTGTATGGACTCAAACAATCTCCCAGGGCTTGGTTCGGAAGATTCACGTCATTTATGAAAAAACAGGAATTTCTTCAGAGCAACGCAGATCACACGCTATTCGTGAAGAGACGAGGTAATTTGATTACATGTCTTATCATCTATGTAGATGACATAATTATTACAGGCAGCGACACAAAGGAAATGGATGCACTACAACAGAAGTTGTTTTCTGAATTTGAGATGAAGGATCTAGGGGCTCTGAAGTATTTTTTGGGAATCGAGGTAGCTCGGTCTAAGAAAGGTATCTTTATCTCTCAACACAAATATATACTTGATTTACTAACAGAAGTTGGCATGGTTGATTGTAAGCCAGCAGATTCACCAATGTTGGTGAATCATAAAATGGAGTTTGTAGAAGGAGAACCTGAGATAGAACGAGAAAGATACCAAAGACTGGTTGGGAAATTAATATATCTGTCTCACACTCGACCGAATATTGCATATGCTGTTGGTATTGTTAGCCAGTTTATGCATCGACCGCAACAGCACCATATGGAGGCGGTGCTGAGGATTTTACGATACCTGAAGGGAACATCTGAGCGAGGGATTGTCTTTAAGAACCATGGTCATCTTGACATTGAGGTATATACTGATGCTGATTGGGCAGGAAATCCTATGGATCGGCGGTCAACGTCTGGGTACTTTGCCCTTGTCGGAGGAAACTTGGTCACGTGGAGAAGCAAGAAACAAAAGGTGGTGGCCCTCTCAAGCGCTGAGGCCGAATTTAGGGGCATTGCTAAAGGAGTGATGGAGATACTTTGGCTAAAGAAGTTAATGAAGGATATCGGCTTCCCTGTGATAAGTACATCTAAGTTGTGGTGTGATAATAGAGCCTCCATTCATATTTCAGAGAATCCTGTCCAGCATGATCGTACGAAACACATAGAGATAGACCGTCATTTTATCAGAGAAAAACTGGATGCAAAGATTATTGAGCTGCCCTTTGTTCGTTCTGAAGATCAACTTGCTGATATACTTACCAAAGCAGTGGCGGGAAGAGCATTCGATGCAGTATTGTCCAAGTTGGGCATTTGTGACCCCCATGCTCAACTTGAGGGGGAGTGTTGAAAGGAAAGTAAATATTGTATCATATGTAATAGGAAAATAGTGATTGAGTAGTTAATGGTGATTGAGTAGTAAAGGATGATTGCAAACAATTAGGGATAGGAATATACGTTTACCATATTTAGCCTAGAACTTCTTGTATAAGATGATGTACTATGGAGAAGATGAATATACCAGAAAATTTTTCCTAAAACCGTGTTTCTCATACTTAACAAGTGGGGGGCCAAAAGAAGAAGAGTTGAAGGGCTTACACCCCATACAGCCATGGTTCACAGCAAAAGAGTGGCTTGCTTTGTTTTAAGCCTTCTATGGTTGAGGTGCCCCCAATTGGTGATGAACCAATAGCCGGAGAGCAATAGGATTCTTTCACCATGGTGGAAAGCGTGGAAGATCCTGAAATAGTATGAGGGCTAGACAAGAACTCACTGCTGTCTGCCGATGCACAAAAGGCTCGGGCTTTTTTTCTTTACCCAACTGATAGATACGCTGCACCAAAACATGGCTCTGGTGAGGTTTCATGTTAAAACAAGCTGAAAGTTTGTTTAATTTTTAATAGAAATTATATCCTTGAAGGACCGTCATACTTTCTTCTATACTAAAAGTAAGGAAAGGAGACAAGAGAGAGATTTTAACTAATTTTAAGATTTATAATCTATAAACTGAAGTTAAAATATTCCTTCAGCAAGGGAAAAAACGAAAAACCGAGTTAAAGTAGAGAAACTTCGCAATACACGATCATCTTGACCCTAAAGGAACAGAAGGATAGATGAGTGTGTCTTGAGGAGAAAAATATGGGCTAATGAAAGTATAAGCCACATTGGTTAAGTCAACATCTGTAACACCCTCCAAGACCTCAACAATAGTAGACATGGAAGGCCTACAAGAACATTCGTTTTGTAGGCACCAAGCTGCAACTTGCATCATCTTCACAACTTCTGCTTTGTTGGATAGCATATCTTCACAGCTTTTGTCAACCAAATCCCACAACTGTCCTGCTTTCCCTTTTTGAGCAAAAAGGCTCGTTAAATGTATGCTAATCTCAGATTGGGAGAAGTCGAGGACTTCTCTTCCACACAACATCTCCATGACCACAACGCCGAAGCTGTATACATCTACCTTTTCTGTAATGGTAGAAGAAAGCCATTCAGGAGCTAGATAACCAGGAGTGCCCTTTAACCTCGTGACGATTTGGCCCTGATCCCTTGAGATTAGTTTAGACAGACCAAAATCAGACAGCTTTGGGTCAAAATTCTCGTCTAACAAGATGTTTTGTGGTTTCACATCCAAGTGAATTATTTTATGCCTGCAACCTTCATGTAGGTAGGCTAATGCCTTTGCTACACCGAGCACTACTTTTTTCCTGCATCTCCAGTCAAGAGGGAAATTTCTTCTTTTGCTATATATCCACTTATCTAGTGATCCATTGACCATGTACTCATAGACCAGAAGCCTGTGAGACTTTTCAGCACAATACCCAACCAGCCTTACCAAATTTACATGATGAATGCTGCCAATACTTTCAATCTCAGCTAAGAATGAATTACTGACTCCGAATGTTCTATCAAGGTGCTTCACCGCGATCTTGGTTCCATCTTTTAGTGATCCTTGAAAAACAGTGCCGAATCCTCCCTGTCCAAGATTTGTGCTAAAGTTATTTGTTGCATCCTTTAAGTCCTTAAATGAAAATCGAGTAACATTGTGTAAATATTCCTCCTTCACTTGACTGCTGTGCATCCTCTTCCGAATCATCAGTATAGTCAATCCAAATACAATCGCCAATAAAATCAGGCCTCCAGAAACCAACCCAAGGATGAGAGGAACATAAGATTTACCATGAGAAGCTTTCTCAGGGGCTGTCTGAAGATTCTGAATCTTCAAGAAAATGGACATGCTATAATTATCTGGCTTAACCTCCTTATGATCCATAATGGAGTAAATATGGGATGGCAAATAACAATCGCCAACCAAAGAATCTGAAACAAATCGAAAAATAGCAGCTTTGCAAGAACAATTGTCCAAACATGCTTTCTTACAACTATTTCTATCTATTCCTTTCAACTCTGCTTTGAACATGAGGTAGCGTACTTGCTCAACCTCGACAAAACCATGAAGATGGGATGCGGCGCAATCTAGCGAAGTAATCAGTGAGCATCCTAGTTGTGGTCGAGTAAAGTCATTTCGTGCGAAGTAGCTCATTGCAGAACTGGAAGATTGAGGACAGCTGCAAACTCTTCCTTCGCAAATTCCGTACTCTCCACATGCCATTGGGTACTGACAATGTCTAAGTTCACCTTCAATAAAATAAGTTTCCTGCCATCTATCTGTCACATTCCTCTGATAATGTATCAAATTTCCATTTGATCCCAACTTCACGAAACGACCAAACTTGCTATTCGAACTAGTCGTGGTAAGGTATTCTTCTGGATAAATTGATTCAAAAGAATAATGATCTAACGTCCCATTTTGAAACCTGGGATTTCTCCCGCGATGATAGTAAACTTCAGGAGGATTTGATCCAACAAAAAAGAACAACCCATTGCTGGTAACCGTAAAAGAATAGACCCCTTCACTATGATTTCTTCCCGAAGCATCAGATACTAAAGTCTGCCCCAGCTTAAGTCGCTGTCCCGGAAGCAAACAATCTGTGGGATGATCAAAGGATTGCCAAACCATAGAACCCTTTACATCAAACAGAACAAGATTGCCAGATTCTGTCATATTCAAGCCAGAAACAGACCCCCCGGCGGTATTTGTAGACCAAACCAACTTGCCCCCTGCATCTCTCAAGATCAAATCTCCTTCCAAAGTAAGCTGCATAGTAGCATTCAATGTAACAGGGTTATTTCTATTAGCTGACCAGAGAACCTTCACATCATGCCTAAGGACCTCAATAACACCGGAATCGTTAAAGATTGCGAAGGCAAATATTGAAAAGGTTGAACTGTCACAAACTTCATAGCAGAAAAATCCACATGCATATGCCAGGTTTCGACCCGGCATTTGTCTCACCAGGATGGGCATTATTTTTATGCCATTTTCAAAGACAATTGGAGAAAAGTCGCTAATGTTGTTGATCCAAGGAGGTGAAATTTGTGCAATTGAATGGTCAAGAACTCCCTGAGATTCAACGGAACTAGCTGCAATGAGAATGTTGATAATGACCCTCAAAACATTCCATTTCTGAATCATTTTTGGAATCATCTTTGACTGTTGTTAAGAAGGAAAGAAGATGGATTTTCCACAAGAACATAAACGCCTTAAAAAAGAGAAGAAAGTCAAATGTTTGATGCCAAAGAAGTTGACAATCTCCAAGATCTCCTACTGGCACGAATAAGTAGAAAAATTACAGTGTCCGTAAATACTAATATGTTTATATTGTTTATTCATGCAAGCTATTTAAATATCCATGGAAAAAGGTGACCATGCGATTTGATTATGATTTATAAACCGTTAAACAAATGGGGATGATAACAATGTGAAAGATTTAGACAAGAAAACAAATGGCCAACTTCAACATGTAGGAGCCCAATCAAGAAACGTACGGCATATGAAGTTGGCTGCAAAATTCAAATACATAAGTTAAATGATATTCCAAATATACCTTGTTCATAGGAAGCTGGCTGCAAAGTTCCAATACATCAGCTAAATTATATTTCAGATATAGCATGTTCAGAGGTAGCTGCGAGGGGGAAAACGATAAGGATCCATAAAAGAGTAATAGTAATATTTAATAGCATTATTATATTGGTCCTCTGCCAACCATAAAAAATTATATCATATAGCATCATTATTCAACAATCATGTACGTTGAACAATTCAAAAAAAAAGGGATATTCGTATGTTGGTGTTGATAATGTAGAATTAATTTGTAAAATCATACCATAAATAGGTGATTATAGACTTACCATATAGAGATGATTGTGATTGATTGTAATTAGGAATTATAATTAGTGCAGATTTTCTTTCCGTAGTTAGGACAAAATTGTAAACCATAAATTGGTGTTTTTCGTTCACAGAAAAGCAAGTAAGAAAAGTTTTTCCTCTGAATGTGCCTGATCTAACATGGTATCATAGCAGGCACAATCTTAAGGAGTGAGATTTCAGAGCATAGGCTCATAAAGAAATCATCATCGCCTGAAACCTTTCCCGGCCAATATCCGGCCAAAACCTGGACAATACCGTCATCAAAACCAGAAATCAATTACCAGTCAATCGGTTGCTGAAAACAGTCCAGCCATCCTGATTACTGATTATCTCAGACAATTTGTCCTCATCGATATACCTTCAAACAGCCTCTGTTCACCTGAAATAATCAACACACCATGTCAGATAATCAATCCTCATCCGAAACACCGAAACCCGAAACCAATACACCCATCCCTGGGGATTTGGCCATCCAAGTGGCCCAAATCATCAGGAGCAGCCTTAACTCACCACCACATAATCCACTGCCAGAAAATCTAAACATTGCTGTCAAACTCACAGACAGCAACTATGCTCTGTGGTCCAGAGTAATTTACAGGGCCATACTGGGCAGGGGACGCAGCTCCCATCTCACAGGGGTGCCTCCCCCGCCGGTAAATACTGACCCAAAGTTCCCACGATGGGAACAAAATGATAATTCCGTATTTACATGGATCCTGTAAAACGTTGATCCCAGCATGATCAACAATGTCTCCAGATACCCAACTGCCAAAGCCATCTGGGAGGGCTTGGCACTAACGTATGGCTCAGGAGGAGACTCCCTGCAAGTATTCGACTTGCATAGGAGGGCAAACAGCGTCAGACAAGGAGAAACCACACTGGAGGCTTATTGGAATACTCTTCAAGATCTATGGGTCTCGACTGACACCTTAGATCTGAACCCCATGAGATGCCCTGAGGATATCAGTGCATATAACCGAAAAATGCAAGAATTCAGGCTGTACCAGTTTTTGACGGCCATAAGCGATAAGTATGAGGCAGAGAAAAAGGAATTGCTAAAGAGAACACCTCTACCCACAGTGGAGGCGGCATTCTCAGAGATAAAAAGGGCAGAGTCCAGATCTGGACTCATAAAACAGAACCCCTCAGAAGTTATTTCATCACAGGGGATAGGGCAAGGGCTCACCGTAAAATCAACACAGGGACGCAACCGTGGCAGAGACAACAAATCTGGAAGGGACAAATCGAATCCGAGAGGGAAGGTGGACAAAAGCCACCTTCAATGCAAACATTGCGGTAGAAAGGGCCATGAAAAAGAAAGTTGTTTTCAACTTGTGGGATACCCTGAATGGTGGGAAGGCAAGAAAGTTCTTACCCAAGGGGGAGGAGGCAAGGCTGCAGCTGTCAAGGCATTTGAAGGAAGAGCAAATCAAAATGACGAAGGAACCCCAGATGGAGCAGCCCAGAAAGATCTGGAAGAAGGAATGAAGGCAGACGGCGGGGCAGGTATTTGGGGGTTAGGAAATAATCCTAACCCCCAACCACTCTTTAATAACGAAAATTGCATGACAAGCCCCCCCCATATTTATTCTGAAGACCCTGTACATTCTGTGGGTGTTAGTATGGTCCCCCCAGTTCCCTGTTTCAATACAAATAACCCCACACTTTTAGACACACCAAACAGGCCCCCTGATTTCATACTCCCAGTTAAACCCGACCCCCCTACATACGCCTCTGACCAAACTGGTCCTCCCAATTTACCCCAGCACCCCTCACGCACCCACCACACTACCACCCTTCATACTCGTTGGATATTTGATAGTGGGGCCACTGACATGATGACATTTGATTCCAAAGACTTCACTGACCTTCATTCCCCTACCAAAACTCATGTTGAAACTGCTAGTGGTGAAACCATTCCTGTACACGGGAGTGGTTCTATCACTATAAATCCACGTGTCACCATACCCAATTGCCTTTACGTACCATCCCTTTCCACGAAATTACTTTCCATAAGTCAACTCACTAAAGCACTAGACTGTGTTGTACTTATGTATCCCTCCTTTTGCATATTGCAGGACATTCATACTCAGGAGATCATTGGACGTGGTACTGAGCGTGATGGACTCTACTACGTAGATGCGGTGGTGCAACAGGGTAAGTCTAATCTTGCCACCGAACGGTCTCCCGCCAGTTATGGTTATGGCATCGTCGGTTAGGACACCATCTTTTAGTTATCTTAAAAAACTCTTTCCACAGTTGTTTCCTACCACTTTAAATAATTTACCTTGTGACACTTGTCTTCGGGCCAAACAAACGCGAGCGACTTACCGCTCTAATAATACACGTGTGGATTGCAGTTTTTCTCTTATTCCTTCTGATGTGTGGGGTTCCTCTCCCCATACTACTTCATTGGGATTCCGTTACTTTGTTACTTTTGTGGATGACTATTCTCGCATGACATGGCTGTATATCTTGAAAAACAAATCAGATGTTACTACCAAATTTCTTGAATTTTACAATATGGTCAAAACTCAATATAACTCGACCATACAAATACTCCGGTCTGACAACGGTGGGGAATACTTTGACGGGGCACTAAAAACATTCTTCCATACTATGGGTATCATTCACCAAACATCATGTCCCGACACATCGGAACAAAATGGTGTCGCAGAAAGAAAAAACCGTACTATTCTAGAGATAACACGTGCACTGATGATTGAGTCGTCTGTCCCTCGAGTTTTTTGGCCCGAGGCAGTGTCCACCACAACCTACCTCAGCAATCATCTACCCACTACCGTCCTTAACCACCAAACCCCCCTTCAGGCCTTAAGCAGTCAAGTTAAAATTCCCTCAATATTAACCCTTCTTCCTAGAGTCTTTGGGTGCACTGTATACATCCATATCCCTAAAACCCAAAGATCTAAACTAGACCCTTGTGCCGAGCATTGTGCCTTTGTCGGATATGCCCCTACACAAAAGGGCTATCGGTGTTATAACCCTCGTACCCAACGCATTCATGTTACCATGAATTGTGTTTTTCTTGAAACCGAATACTTCTTTGCCACCCAATCTCGGTCTCAGGGGGAGATAACTAAAGATGATCCTCTCGATTGGCTGTCATACCCGTACTGGTCACAGACTGGGCCAACACGGCAAGTAGATGGCTCCGACTGTGCTATAGCTCCCTACGAGAGTAGGCCCATCACGCCCGTACACGACAAGGAGACTCCTCTGATGAATGAACTGCCACAGGTAAATGAAGGTATACATAATGACAATTCAAATCTTGCTCTAGAGTTGGCTATTACACATTTACCTGACTCTCTGCCTAACACAATAAATGAGCTCCCTGCAAATGATCCTACACCCAGTGAGATGGACCATACTAACACTGTAACAGGAGAACAGGGTCGTATCCTACCACCAAGAAAAACAAGAGGAGTTCCACCCACAAGATATTCACCCACCAAAGTTGCCCGAGCATCCAAATACCCTCTTCAGAAAAGAATATTGAGCCATACAGCAAAAAGCTTTGCGACGACCCTTTGTACCAAAGAAATTCCTCGGACCGTAGAAGAAGCATGTACTCAACAACACTGGAGAGAGGCCATGCTTACAGAAATGAATGCCCTAGAAAAGAACAAAACTTGGAAACAGTGTATGCTGCCGACAGGAAAGCGAGCGGTTGGATGCAAATGGGTGTTCACCATTAAATACAAGGCAGACGGGAGCATCGAACGACATAAAACTAGACTGGTGGCAAAAGGATTCACACAGACATACGGAGTAGACTACTCAGAAACATTCTCACCGGTCGCCAGGATTAATACAATTCGCGTGTTATTCTCCATTGCAGCCAACGAAAATTGGCCATTACAGCAGTTTGACGTAAAAAACGCATTCCTACACGTTGATTTATAAGAAGAAGTCTATATGGAACCTCCGCCAGGATTCTCAAAGGGTTTTAAGCCAGGACAGGTATGCAGGTTGAAGAAAGCTCTATACGGGCTCAAACAATCACCCCAAGCATGGTTTGGCAGGTTTACATTTGTCATGAAAAAAGATGGTTACACACAGAGCAACGCCGACTACACATTGTTCATCAAACGACAGGGAAGTCTTGTTACTTGTCTTATTATATATATTGACGATATGATTATTACTGGAAACGACACTAATGAAATTTCTCGTCTCAGGAAAAATCTATTCACTCAATTTGAAATGAAAGACCTCGGAGCACTCAAATACTTCTTGGGGATAGAAGTACTAAGATCGCAAGCCAGAATCTATATTTGTCAACGAAAATATATCCTTGGCCTACTAACAGAGGTCGGACTACTAGATGCCAAGCCAGCCGATACACCAATGATTCTGAACCATAAGCTGGAGTTTGTGGAAGGAGCACCTGCAGCAGATCGGGAGCGGTACCAGAGACTAGTTGGAAAGCTGATATATCTAGCTCACACCAGATTGGACATCGTCTACGCAGTGGGAGTAGTCAGTCAGTTTATGCACAGTCCGCAGAAACACCATCTTGATGCTGTGATCAGAATCCTGAGATATCTAAAAGGGACTCCCAGAGTAGGGCTATTCTTCAGAAACAATGGCCATCTAAATATCGAAGCTTACACTGATGCTGACTGGGCAGGAAGCCAAACCGATCGGCGCTCTACTTCAGGGTATATTACACTAGTTGGAGGCAATGTAGTTACATGGAGAAGCAAAAAACAAAAGGTGGTAGCATTATCTAGCGCAGAAGCAGAGTTTCGAGGCATTATGAAGGGCATTACAAAAATACTTTGGATCAGAAAGCTGATTCGAGAGCTGGGATTTCAAATATCGGATCCGACGTGTTTAAAGTGTGACAACAAGGCTTCAATAAGTATCTCAGAAAACCCGGTGCAACATGATCGCACTAAACATGTAGAGGTGGACAGACATTTCATAAGGGAAAAGCTTGACGAAGGAATCATTATGCTTCCGCATGTACGCTCTGAAGATCAACTGTCAGACATCCTAACGAAGGCAGTAAATGGGCAAATCTTCGGTCATATACTTGGCAAGTTGAACATCTGTGACCCTACTGTTCAACTTGAGGGGGAGTGTTGATAATGTAGAATTAATTTGTAAAATCATACCATAAATAGATGATTATAGACTTACCATATAGAGATGATTGTGATTGATTGTAATTAGGAATTATAATTAGTGCAGATTTTCTTTCCGTAGTTAGGACAAAATTGTAAACCATAAATTGGTGTTTTTCGTTCACAGAAAAGTAAGTAAGAAAAGTTTTTCCTCTGAATGTGCCTGATCTAACAGTTGGTTCTGATCTAAATATAGGACTCGCATTTATTTATTTTTTGTCTTTCTTCAGCTGGATATGGACATTTCTGGCAGGACTTTTGACGGATATTACCGATGACTTCAGGGATGGAGTTGTAATGTATGTTTCCGGTGGATTATCCACTGGAGAACTTAGTAACCACACATGGATATATCTGTCCCACTCTTGATTGATTTTAAAGATGGATTTTAAATGAATGTCAAAAGATGGATCTAGACAGATATTCAAGAAGATTTTCCTGGATATAATTGTTGAAGATACATGTATGACATTGCAAGACAAAGGGGAGAAAAAGAAGAAGCAGTCAATGACATAGCATGAAGTCATTGGGTAGTTGGCAAGTCTTGGTGTGTATGGAACGTATGGCGAGCTCAATGCTCTAGTATTGGCATGTATGACATGGTTGGCACGCTTGGCAGGTCCGATACTTTGGTCCTAGCACGTATGGCATGGATGGCACGCTTAGTAGGCCTGATACTTTAGTCCTGGCAGTCTAGCACGTATGGCTTGCTTGGCATGCTTGGTGCGCTGGTCCTGGCAAGGATGGCACGGGTGACTCGTTTGATGTGCTGGCAGCGAGCCTTAGCGCTGCATTGCAGAAGTTGATGCATCAAGCCAAACTATTATTTCACGTGCTAATTTTGTTTCTTGATAGTTCTTTAGCTAGTATAAATACATGTAGATGTTGTAAAATAAAGATTGAGCGGAATAGAAAATTTTCTAGCGTCTTCCTTTTCTTCCTCTTGAAGTTGTGTGTTTGACGCCATATTCTTCTTCTTCCACAGCATTCAAATCATATTCTCTTTGTGTTCATTCATTACGATACCTTGATCATGATTGCTTTGATGATCAAATTCTGAGTTTGGTGTGATTTTTGACATGGTATCAGAGCCATGACAATTCAACATTAATTTATTTGATGTTCTCGATCGAACTCTGCATCATATCAATCTTCTCGAGTGTGAATTACTTCAACTGAAGTTTAGACATGGCAAACACAAGCGCTGCATCATCTACCTCACGCAATAATCATATGAACAATGATAATCCAGAAAATAATCCGTACTACTTGCATCCAAACGATAGTCCAGCAATTGTTCTGGTTCAACCTCCACTCAATCCGCACAACTTTCACTCGTGGAGTAGGACATTTCAAATGGCGCTGTTAGTAAAGAATAAGACATGTTCATTGATGGATCTATGACTAAACCTGCGCCAAATGATCCTCAATTTCAAGCTTGGAGGTAGGTAAACACCATGATCCAATCCTGGATCATGAACTGTGTCTCTCCTTCAATTGCGCAAAGTATAATGTGGTATGATAGTGCTTTGGATGTATGGAATGATTTAGCTATGAGATATGGCAGTGGTGATCCATTTAGACTGTCTGATTAGTTGTGTGAATTCTATGCTGTGAGACAAGAAAGTCTCAGTGTAAATGATTACTTTACGAAGCTCAAAGTACTATGGGAAGAACTAGTAGCTTTGAGATCCATACCAAAGTGTGACTGCCTTAGATGCGTATATGATATAACTAAGAAGGTGAATGAATTCATTGAAAATGATTATGCTATAAAATTTCTCAAAGGATTGAACGAAGAATTCGATCCAGTCAGATCGAAGGTGTTCGTGATGACACCTTTGCCGGATATCAAAACTGTTTTTACAATGGCGTTAAAGTTTGAAAGAAAAATTACTAATAATGTTGTGTCAGCAGGCTTCAATAATGCTCCTACAGCATTAGTTACTAATTGTGATGATCAAGAGAGCTTTGTAGCAAACACGTATGTGAACAAGAGGCAAGGACAGACGTATAGAAGAGGAAATAGAAGGTTTTACCAGGAAGATAACAAGAGTTTACAATGTAATTACTGTGGTATGATAGGACACACAAGTGATAGATGTTATAGAAAGCATGAATTTCCTCCTGGCTTCAAGTTTAAAAACCAAGTGAATGCAGCTGAAATGATGGAAGAGAATCCTCAAAGCTGTGATACTGAACAACCTTCTTCTTCTCTATTTCCACAATCCACACATTCTCTTACTCAAAAGCAGTTTACTAAACTTCTGAAATTATTAGATGTTGATGATGTTGTTTCAGGAACCAGTAGAAATAAAGAGTTACAAGGTGTTGTTATAACTGCACAAACTGGTATGTCTACAGGTAAACACTCTGCAAGTACTGATTGTGTATAGATCTTGGATTCAGGGGCCACTGACCATATTTCTTGCTTCTTGTCACTGTTTCATTCTTATTACCCTATTGATCATGTCTCTATTAAACTTCCAAATAATATTACAGTTGAGGCTACTCATAAAGGAGTGGTTATGTTACACAGTGGACTTGTTTTGAAGGATGTACTATATGTCCCTTCGTTCTCTTTCAACCTTGTGTCTTTAAGCAAGCTTACTGATTCTCCTTATTTGCTTGTTTCATTCCATAATTCTGGTTGTTTCATTCAGGATCAGTTATCCAGGAGGATGATTGGTTCAGCTAGGAAGCATCATGGACTTTGTTACATACATGATTTCAGTCTAGTTGTGCAGTCTGAAGTCTTTAATACTTGTGTATTGCCTTCTGCTCTCTCTTCTTCCAGTCTTGATTCTTATTCATATCTGTGGCATGCTAGACTTGGACATGCTTCATCAGCTAGAATTCAAGATTTGCATAGATTACATCCAGATATACCATCTTTTGGCCAAAGTGATAGCTGTACAGTTTGTCTTTTGGCAAAACTGAAGAGGTCCCCTTTTTCTGCGTCTGTTACAGTCTCTAAGTTTCCTTTTGATATCATTCATGATGATATATGAGGCCCTTACAGGCATCCTACTTTGTACAATCAGAAGTATTTTTTGATTATAGTGGATGATTGTTCAAGGTATACCTGGATTTATCTTCTTAATGCAAAATCTGAGGCTAGACAGAATTTGCAAAGTTTCTTCCATTACGTTTTTATTCAGTTTAATGTCCATATCAAAGTTCTTAGAAGTGATAATAGACTTGAATTCAAAATGCCTGAATTTTATATGTAACATGGGGTTATTGATCATACAACATGTAGTTATACTCCTCAACAGAATGGAACAGTGGAGAGAAAACACCAGCATCATCTGGTTGTGGCTAGAGCACTCAGATTCCATGCTTTATTACCTATTGTTTACTGGGGATTTTGTCTTCAACATGCTACTTTTTTGATAAATTTGATGTCATCACCTATCCTTAAGCACAAAACTCCTTATGAGATTTTACATCAAAAACAGCCTATGTATGATCATCTCAGAGTGTTTGGTTGTTTAGCTTTTGCTTATGATAACACCCCTCATAAGGCCAAGTTTGCACCTAGGTCCTTGCCCTGTGTTTTTCTTGGGTTCCCTATGAACACAAAAGGCTATATTCTTCAGAAATTAGATGACAAATCTGTCATTGTTTCTAGGGATGTGTTGTTTCATGAAAATTCTTTTCCTTTCTCTGATGGATCTCCTTTGCCATCAGCATCAGTGATAGTGACTCCTGATGTGGCTGATGTTCCTTTGCCTTCATGTCCAACCCCTCCTCAGGTGCATCATTTGCATGAGTTGCCAACAACTCCTGATCCTTTACATTTGAGTGATGCTGAGTCGTCTTCTGTGTCGCTAGTGCCTTCAGTATCATCCTCTCCCTCTTCATTTCCTAAGGACTCAAATTCCCTTCCTGTTGATCAGATACTAATAACACAATTGGAAGTTCGTTTACCTCCAGTGTCAACTCTTGCATCACATCGTTCCTCTGATCATAGACTTGTTAGCCCACGACATGCTATGTCTTATTTGCAGGACTACTACTACAATCTTAGCCACTCTTTTGCTCAATCAGGCTTATCTGTCTCCTTGCCATATCCTATTCAATCTTATCATTCTCTTGAAGCTCTAGCTCCTGAGTACAAATCCTACATACTTAATATCAGTACTAAGCAGGAGCCTGTGACATATCAACAGACAACTTCATCAGCAGCCTGGCAACAGGCAATGCAGGTGGAATTGGCAGCCTTAGAGGCCACACACACCTGGAGCATTGTTCCCTTGCCACATGGTAAACAACCCATTGGTTGTAAGTGGGTTTATAAAGTTAAAAGAAAAGCTGATGGCTCAATAGAAAGATTTAAGGCAAGGCTTGTGGCTAAGGGCTACACCTAGCAACCAGGTATAGATTATGCTGATACTTTCTCACCTGTGGCAAAAATGACTTCTGTGCGTCTTCTTCTGGCTTTGGCTTCTATGAATCATTGGCATGTGCATCAGTTAGATATCAATAATGATTTTCTTCATGGTGATTTATATCAGGAGATTTATATAGAGTTGCCACAAGGAGTTCAGACTTCAATTCTTAATGCATTTTGCAAGCTTCAGAAATCTCTTTACGGGCTTAAACAAGCCAGTATACAGTGGAATGAGAAGCTTACTGTGTATTTATTGTCTCAGGGGTTTAAACAATCCAAAAATGATTACACTCTGTTTACAAAAAGGACTTCAGATTCTTTTATAGCATTGCTCATTTATATTGATGATATTATTGTAGCTAGTGATTCAATGTCTCATATACAACACCTGAAGCAACACTTACACTCCACGTTTCAAAATAAAGATTTAGGTGTTCTCAGATATTTTTTAGGCCTTGAGGTGGCAAGGTCTCAGGGGGATCATGATCTGTCAAAGGAAGTATACAATGGAATTACTAGAAGAGACAGGATTTCTAGCTGCTAAACCTGCATTAACTCCTATAGAACAAAATTTAAAACTGGAACATAATGATTCATCATTGTTCTCAGATGTGTCTTGTTACAGGAGAATAATTGGAAAATTATTGTATCTCACTATTACAAGACCTGACATTTTATATAGTGTATAGCATTTAAGCCAGTTCTTGGACTGTCCTACAGAATTGCATATGAAGGTTGTTCACAGATTGTTAAGATATTTAAAAGGAAATCCTAGTCAAGGATTGTTGTTTCCTAGTACAGGTTCAAAGCTGCTCAAAGCATATGCAGATTCAGATTAGAGTGGATGTATTGAAACCAGAAGATCTGTCACAGGGTATTGTATGTTCTTTGGAGATGCTCTGGTATCTTGGAAGGCCAAAGAGCAAACTACTGTGTCTAGATCTTCTTCAGAGGCTGAATATAGATCACTTGCTGCAGCTACTTGTGAGGTACAACGGTTATTATATCTGTTAAAAGACCTGGGGGTGGAGCAAAGACAACCAGTGGAGTTGTTTTGTGACAAAAAGAGTGCAATATATATAGTGGAAAATCCAGTTTTTCATGAAAGAACTAAACATATAGAAGTGGATTGTCATGTGGTTAGAGACAAGTTTCAGGAAGGGGTGATTAAGCCAATGCCAGTCAAAACTGAGTTTCAAGTGGCTGATCTATTTACTAAGGCATTAACTTCAGAGAGATTGCAATTTCTGACTTCAGCATTAGGAGTCTGCAACATTTACAAGAAGTCAGAATTGAGGGGGGGTGTTGAAGATACAGGTATAACATTGCAAGACAAAGGGCAGAAAAAAGAAGCAGCCAGTGACATAGCATGAAGTCATTGGGTAGTTGGCAAAGTCTTGGTGTGTATAGCACGCATGGCGGGCTCAATGCTCTAGTCTTGGCATGTATGGCATGGTTGGCACGCTTGGCAGGTCTGATACTTTGGTCCTGACACGTATGGAATGGATGGGACGGTTAGCAGGCCTGATACTTTAGTCTTGGCACGTATGGCATACTTGGCACGCTTGGTGCGCTGGTCCTGGCAAGGATGGCATGGGTGACTCGTTTGATGTGCTGGCAGCAAGCCTTAGCGATACATTGCAGAAGTTGTTGCATCAAGCCATACTATTATTTCACGTGCTAATTTTGTTTCTAGATACTTCTTTAGCTAGTATAAATACATATAGATGTTGTAAAATAAAGATTGAGCGGAATAAAAAATTTTCTAGCGCCTTTGTTTTCTTCCTCTTCAAGTTGTGTGTTTGGCGCCATATTCTTCTTCTTCCGCGGCATTCAAATCATATTCTCTTTGCGTTCATTCATTACGATACCTTGATCACGATTGCATTGATGATCAAATTCTGAGTTTGATGTGATTTTTGACAATAATACCACACGGTGTTTGGCTGACCAATTTTAGATTAAGTATGTCGACGGAGTATACTGACTATATACAAATAGATTATCCCACGGAATTTCAAGGATGGTATAGACAGAATTCTTAAAGTATGATGTTTTGATGATTTATTTTAGAGATCAATATATACATCGATCTCTGCATAGGTCGATCTAAACATATATCGATCTCTAAAGTATAGAGATCGATCGATGTGTATTAGTTTTATTTAAAATTGGGAGCACATTGTCGAAGGTCGATCTCTTTGTCTATCGATCTACATTCCAAGTGAAAATGGAACATTGATCTCTAAATAGTGAGATTGATCGCTCGACATATATATCGATTTCTAAAATAGAGACATCGATCGATCTACGCATGAATTATTCAAAAGTAGGAGTATACTGTCCAACATCGATCTCTGACGTGGAGCGATCGATGTTATTAAATGAAAATGTCACAAAATAAAAAAAGTTTCGTCAAACTCTAAACTAAGTACATCGATCTATCTATTTATAGATTGATCTCTAAAAAGATAGAGATAGTTCGATCGATGACATGCTGAATTCAAATTTTTAAAGCCGTTGCAAACATATCTAATGTGGATTAAAATGTTTTCTCTCTTGAATTTTTTCCAAATTAATTGTTCATTTATTACCAACGTCGCTAATGATATTTTTTTTCTCTTGTACACCTATCTAACCTCTTCTAGGATGTCTATGATTCAAAAAAACTTAAATATTATGGTGGTTGAAGACAAGTTAGACTTCTCCAAAGCAATTAATAAAGTGTGAGAACTTGAAGAAGGCTTCAAAATAAAAATGATCCTCTCTATATATAGAAGAATCACATAAGAGGCAATTACACACTTTCAACATCATCAAGCTTCATATTCTCTTCATCTCAAAAGCTATAAAGCGCAAAATTACTTAAGGCTCATTAAGCTCTTGTTGCTTGTTTTCAATTACTGTATTGTGAGATTATTGAAGTCTGACACAAGAGAATTCTTCTTCCAAAACCCATTTGGTAAAAGTTCTCAGGTAGAACTATGTTGAAGCAGTGAAGAAACAAGTGGAAAAGCTCTAAGGCTATTGCTTATAGTTTTTGTAGGACTTGTTGCACAAGTTGTTGTTTCGATAGTTGTTGTAGTAGTTGATGTTGCACAAGTTGCTGCAATTATTGTCCTATAGTTGTTGTTGTTGTAGTTCGTGTTCCTTGTTGAAGGTAATGGAAAAGTTGTTGAAAATCCACTTTGGAGACAAAGTGGTAGTGAAGTAGAATCAGTAACACTTGGACCACTCTGAATTACAATTCATTATTTTCATCTTTCTATTTCTTATTTTGGTGAATATTGCAATTTGGTGACTGATCGCTTGATTTTTTGGTTTTCTAAGAAACAAAATAGTGTGTGCCTTCTACAGTGGAATGTGAATGCATGTCGGCCGCCTCATATTGTACATAATTGCTTTGGATGACATATATATTAAATGATTATAATATCAAGATTGACAAAGTGCCTATTTTATATGATAATACCTCAGCTATAAATATGTCACAAAATCTCGTTCATCGTAATATAACCAACC
>AP025068.1:3603906-3786406 GCA_036186865.1 Eustoma russellianum | reverse complement strand
ACCAACCATATCAAATTATATCAGCATTTCTCATCTTTCTCTTTCTTATTTTGGTGAATATCGCGAGTTGGTGCGAGTTAAACAGAGAAAAACTCAAAAATTGTCTAACATTCTATTCATTCCCCCTTTAAAGTGTTTGTTAGGGGATCAACAATTGGTATCATAGCTTATGCTTGATTGTTTTGCAAGTTTTTGCAAGTAGCAAGGTTAAAGATAATGGAAAATATGGCAATGACAGCATCCACTTATACTAGCTTGACTCCCAAACCAACCACTATATTCACAGCACCAAACTCCAAGGTTCCCATTGATGCTCAATACTACTCCTTATGGAAGGTTAGAATGATAAATAATTTGAAAGGTTGTAGCTTTGATACGTGGATAACGGTTATCAAAGGAATTGAAGTTCCTATGGTTATGAACTCAAAATAATCTACAAGGATGAGGATGACTACACCGACGAAGAAAAGCTCAAATTTGCTACTAGTGTAAGGACATTAGATATTTTTTTCAAGTGCTCTAACAATTACTAAGATCATTAGACTTTAAGGTCTTGAAATGACTCATGAAGCATGGAAAAGGCTGAAAATTATCCATGAAGGAACCAAGCAAGCTAGAATGACCAAAAAGCTAATGCTCATGAATGAATATGAAATGTTCAGTATGAAGAGCGATGAAGAGATTTAGGAAACTCTACATCAATTCAATCAAATCGTAAATCAATTTTCTGTGCATATTAGAAACTAAAACTTGCATGAAAAGAACATTTGATTTATGAAGATCATGATATTATACACACGATGCAAAAAGCCATATCTCTAGAGAATATATAAACTAGGATGAAATCTAAAGGACTAAGATTAGATTTACGAAAGCTAACTAATGGTAAAAAACCTTGACGAATTGCTTGGATGACATAATTCTAAAATGATAAAACCGACTTAAGAAGTTGAGGCTTCCCATTCCAAGGTTGAAGAAATAAAGAATGTTTCATTTGTTGAACCTGGCCAATTACCATCAAAGAAAAATGTAGTGAAGAGCTCCAAGGTTCAAAGGACCAAAAACGTTTCACTATCTCATAAGCTCAAAAACACTCAACCGAATCATATACCCTATTTTTTCTACTGCAACAAGAAGGGAGATGTTATAACTGTGTGTCGAGCTATATATGTTGGCATGTATCATAGGAGGCCTAGAGTCGAAAAACTAATCTTAAAGGACGCAACTATCAAAGGATGCCAAAGTATAGACTATTTGGTGTTGTAGGTACTTAAACTAAATAGAACTGGCAAAGAAGAATCGAAGAAATGCACTATGGACAGTGGTTGTTCTACTCGTATGACAGGAGACAAAAACTAAAAATCTTTTCACCAAGCTCAAGATTTAAGATGGTAAAACGGGTCACTTTAGGAATAAAAGTGTCAAAATCCTTAGACATGGATAAATAGTAGTCCTTCTTTTTAATATTAGTAATGTATTAAATGTAGGAGGGTTGAAGTATAATTTAATAAATGTTAGTCAAATATTTGATGCTAATTTTTGATTCAATTTGAGAAAAGACAACGCCTTGTGATATACAAATTTAGCTACCATGATTTAATTTCTCAAAATGTTTCATACCTAGTTGCTAAACATGATTTGATTCAACTATTGCGCATACAACTTGGACATATTAGTTTCCAAAAGTCCAAGATCTTAGTAAATTAAATTTTAAAAATCATGGCTTACATGACACTTGTCAAACGGCAAAGCTTGTTAAGTCAAATTTTAAGTCATAAAGTGAAATCTTTACTACCAAACCTATACAATTTTTTCGTATGGATTTGTATGGAGACATTAGTACGACAAGTTTAAATGAAAAAAATTACACTTTTATGGTGGTAGATGACTTCTCTAAAGTTACTTGGGTTATGTTATTACCTAAAAGGAATGATGCATGCCACGAGTTTATTAATTTTTGTAAGAGATTAAGAAATTTGAAAGAAGATACTATCTAAGAAATTATGAATAATAGAGGTGAGAATTTTGATGGTAAATTCCAAGAATTGACGTATCCAAAGGGTGCGTCCATATTCTTTGTAGCCCCCCGCCCCGGACCCTTAAACTTTTGGTCTCTGAACGCTTCACCGTCGTACTCTGCTACGAGAAATATAAGGTATCGATACCATTCATATGCATACCGACATAAACATGGATCGGAATAGCGGAAGCATCATAAATATAAACGAGGACAGTCGACATGCATCAACACATCACATCTAAATCCGTATAAGTCATAAGTGTCATCAATACAAAAGATGATAAACAAATGGCCAAGTTAATCATAAATGAAAAACATATCATCAGGTCCCACTATGCTAATGCCCCTCAAGGGTAGCCTATTCTCGGCTCGTCCTCTAAAAAGCCCAAGTTATGCTCGCGGTGATCTGCATGATGATAAAAATATGGTATGATCGATAATGAATCGTCCAGCAAGTTGTCCGTCTACGTTCATCATGTGGATCATACATGGGAGACAGAGTCATAAAATAAATACATGCGTAAACAATGAAACATAACTTGTCTCCGTTCATAAATAAAGTAACATGTCGTACACGTAAACACAATCAAAACGCTTTCATATAAATGCGTAACATAAAGTAAAATCAACCACTTTCATCTATCTAGGTTCCACATGAATCCAACCTTAACCTATTCATTCCATTTTCAATCCATACCTTATGCTAAAGTCATAAATTCTCATGGTCACAACCAATGTACTTTCATGCATAACTTTCTCTTTCATCCACTTAGATCATATCAAAGGCTTATGGTCGTATCATAATGATGGCTCGGGGATTAAATGTCATATAACAGAATGCAAAAATGCAACACACACCCACAAATATACACATGCATAAACATATATCTAGGCCAAATTTTGCATCAAGACAACCTAGAAATTATGCATATATATATAGGAATACAATTAGAAAGAATATAATGTATCCAACTTATTATGAACCTAAGTATAGACAACACACATATAAGTCTTATAGAAATGCCTATGAACACACTTATATAGCGCCATTCAAGAAACAAAATCGCATGCCTTATACACATTATAGAAAACGGCCATCATATAATGATTACCAACCATGGCGCAACATGTATAACAATGCATCTTCACTTATGTGGAATGATCATGTATATACTAATTCCTCTTATTTTCCAAATTATAACAATGCTAAAAATGTGCCTAGAAGGTATGTTCAAGTTTGGATACCTAAGGGATATCTAAACAAGAATGGTGCCTCTAACATTCAAGGACACAAATAAAGAGTACCTAAAACTTTGTCTCCATTGTAGGAAAAACGCAAGGAATGCAAGAAGGAGGCATATGAAGGGCAACCCCAAACTAAAAACCAAATGGTTTTTAGATAGTGGGTGTTCGAGGCATATGAAGGGCAACCCCAAACTATTCATCGAATTGGAATATATCAAGAATGGAGAAAAAGTAACATTCGGTGACAACAACAAAGGACAAGTTGTTGAAAAAGGAACAATTGGGGACCCTAACACATTTCAAATACGAAATGTGTTGTTAGTAAGCAATCTCTCTTATAATTTACTTAGTATTTCTCAACTTATAGATTGTGGTTATAATGTCTCTTTTCTTCCCAATTCATGCGATATAATAAATGAAAAAAGAGAAATAGTTTTAAAAGGAAATAGAGATGGTTACATTTATACTCTTACCTTAGATAATATGTTAGATGCTAAGGTTAAGTATTTGATATCACATGACTTAGATGTAAATTTATGGCATAGAAGATTAGGCCATATAGGAATTTCAACCATTAAGAAATTATCTAAAAAGAATTTAATTAGAGGTATGCCTAAGTTAGACTTAGATAATTTTCAAATGTGTGAAACATGCATTAAAGGAAAACAAATTAAAGAAACATTAAAACCGAAACATGAAGTGAGTACTAGTCATGTGATAGAATTGCTTCACTTAGACTTATTTGGTCCAAGTAGGACAAGAAGTCTAGGTGGAGACTACTATGTGTGTGTCATAGTAGATGATTACTCACGCTACACATGGACATTGTTCTTAACACACAAAGACGATGCTCCATTGACAATCGAAACTCTTATCAAGCATACTTGAAAATGTATACGAAGAAAATTTCAAAAGAGTTAGAAGTGATAGAGGAGGAGAATTTAAAAACAAAGATATAATCAAATTTTGTGAATTACATGGAGTAAAACATGAATTCTCACCACCTAGAACACCACAACTCAATGGAGTTGTTGAACATAAAAATAGAACAATTCAAGAAGTTGCTAGGACAATGCTTTGTGAAAATAAATTACCTAAATATTTATGGGCTGAAGCTGTTAGTTGTGCATGCTATATAATAAATAGGCTTACTATTAGAAAGAAATTAAGTAAAACATCTTATGAATTGTTAAACAATAGACAACCTAAAATAGATTATCTTAGATTTTTTGGTTGTAAATGTTTTGTGTTGAACACTAAGGATAATCTAGACAAATTTGAACAAAAGTCTATTGAATGCATATTTGTTGGGTATTCAACTAACTCAAGAGTATATAGGTGTCATAATTCTGTATCTAGAAAGATTATTGAATCCATACATGTAAAATTAAATGAAAATGCATGCTTTGAAGTTAGTGATAAAAATCAACATAAACCTGAGAATAATGTTGAAAATATGTTTGATGATGGTGTATTACTTTACTTGATCATCTAGAACCAACTCCCCCTGAACAAGACATGCATGAACCCTTAGATGAAACAAATCAAGAGACTTTGCAATTGGAAGATAATACGACTAATGATCCAATTACATATGATAATGTTCACACTAATGAAACATTTGAACAAGATGAGGGTAAACCTAGTCAATCTAGGAATTGGTGGCATCCTAAAGAATTAATCATTGGGGATCCAAGTATTGGGGTTAGAACACGTAGAAACATAAGTCAACTTGAAGGACATAGCTTAGTCTCACACATAGAACCTAAGAATGTAAAGAAAGCCTTAGGTGACATATCATGGATAGATGCCATGCATGAGGAGTTAAATCAATTTACAAGGAACAACGTGTGGGACTTAGTACCTAAACCCGAAAATAAGTCCATAAGAGGAACCAAATGGGTCTTTAGGAATAAAATGGATGAACAAAGAAATATTACAAGAAATAAGGCTAGGCTAGTCGCACAAGGGTATAATCAACAAGAAGGAATAGATTATGAGGAAACCTTTGCACCCATTGCACGAATAGAAGCAATTAGATTGTTACTTGCGATTGCAAGTCTAAGCAACATTAAACTCTTCCAGATGGATGTCAAGAGTGCATTTTTGAATGGATACATCCAAGAAGAGGTGTTTGTCAAACAACCCCCTGGATTCGAAGATCCAAAGAATCCTAACCATGTTTACAAGCTTAAGAAAGCTCTATATGGTTTAAAACAAGCTCCAAGATCTTGGTATGATAGATTTGCAAACTTTCTTATTGCAAATAATTATCAAAGGGGGACCATCGACAACACATTATTCCTAAGAAGAACAGGTAATGATTTATTAATAGTTCAAATATACGTAGATGATATAATCTTTGGTTCAACCAACCCTACCTTAGTAAAAGACTTCGAAGAATGTATGAAGTCAGAATTTGAAATGTCAATGGTAGGAGAGTTGAATTATTTCTTAGGAATTCAAATCAAACAAACCCCTCAAGGAATTCACATTAGCCAACTTAAGTATGTCAATGATATGATTAAGAAGTTTGGCTTTCAAGACTTGAAACCAACACCTACACTCATGAGTGTTAGCACTAAACTAGATAAGGATGAAAATGGTAAACCTTTTGATGACACACTTTATAGGTCTATGATTGGCTCATTGTTATACTTAACTGCATCAAGACCTGACATCATGTTTAGTGTGCGTATGTGTGCTAGGTTTCAATCTTGTCCCAAGGTATCACATTACAATACGGTGAAAACGATCTTTAGATATCTTAAACACACACCTCACTTAGGACTGTGGTATGATAGAAACGCTAAGTTGGAATTGTATGCATATAGTGATGCTGATTATGGTGGTTGCAAGTTAGATAGAAAATCCACTAGCGGTACATGTCAATTCATAGGAACCAACTTGATCTATTGGTTTTCTAAAAAGCAAGCTAGTGTATCTCTTTCTACCACCGAAGCCGAGTATATTGCTTTGAGTTTATGTACTACCCAAATACTTTGGCTTAAACAGCAACTTAGTGATTTTGGCATTAAAATGAAAAAGATTCCAATGTTCTTCAATAACACAAGTGCGACCAATCTTTTACAGAATCCGGTGCTCCATTCTAAGGCTAAACACATTGAGGTACGTTACCACTTCCTTCGAGATCATGTTCAAAATGAGGATATAGTTATAAACCATATAAGAACTGATCATCAGATAGCTGACATCTTTACCAAACCCCTTAATCAAGCCACTTTTGAAAACTTACGAGACAAGTTAGGTATGATGACTTACGATGCCATTGTGTAATTTTATCTTTTGCATGATTTGCAAAATAAAGGGGGAGATAGAATAAGAACATGATTTGAGTTGGTAAGTCATGCTAAGTTTTTTTGTTGGTAAGTCATGCTAAGTTTCAAATGGTATAAGTTGAGCATAGGTTAAGGGGGAGAGTATAATTTGAGAGGGAGAGTATAAGTTGAGGGAGAGCGTACTATTTAAAAGTTTGTTAAAAACGAAGTTTGATAAACAATTGGTTATAAGTTGTGACATTAAAATCATGTTAGGTTATTTTGAAAATCATCCAAAAGGGGGAGAATGTTGAGAAATATGTTTGGATAATTTTCAAAGTCATGATTTTAAGTGGTGAATGCTTAAAAATGTCACACATGGTGTTATATGTGGTTAAAAATTGAAAAAGTTGACATCGATCTCTCAGGAGGTACACATCGGTCGATCTATGTACATAAATCTATCACATCGATCGATCTATGTAAGGCAGTGAAAGTTCAAGACCTTACTGTGAGACATCGATCTCTAAACCTGAGACACATCGATCGATCGATGTACATGGAACCCTCACTTCGATCGATCGATGTAGGTCAGAGACAAAACCTGAACCTTTCTGTGAGACATCGATCTCTGAAGCTGAGGCACTTCGATCGATCGATGTCTAGGGTTTTTAGAAATAATTAGCTAAAATGTGATAAAATGGTTGTTTTCATTTGTATACGATTTATACATGTTCGTTATGTGAATATTATGTGTTTTTGATGATTTTAAATGTCTTGTGACTAACGTGACTTGGAAGTTTCTACAACTTACCAAAAAGGGCAAAAATGGTATTTTGAGTTTTGTAGGAACATCACATGGTGAAAATAATTCAAGGGTCTATTCTTATACTATTTATCATGACAAATGTGATATCATGATTATTTCTGACCATCCAGGTCATTTCTGGAGTTTTCATATACCAGGGGTATTTTGGTCGTTTCACCCCCGAGGATATTTTTGGTATTTTCACTCAAGGAATATCTTGACCATATTATTATCTTCATTCTGGAGCTGATTTATTATTAACTTGAAGATAATATGGTGATTCTTTATCTTATTCTCTCACATGATGATATTATTGACTATAGCTAGATATGTGATGATTTGAGATGTCACATTCTATTTTTTCTTGAAGACCCTCTTATATATGTTATAAGAACATATTTATCATCATTATTCAGAGGTGTCAAAGGTGTTAAAGGTGCGGAAATGATCACGACATTTAAGAAGAAATATTGGGAATTTCAGTGCTACACGTTGACATAATCTTGTCAATTATTATCTATTTATTTTTTCTTCAAAAATTTGAGTTGCTACACATATTTTTATGCTCAAAAACATGTATGAGCAGTTGGATGTGATACATTATTCATTTTATGAGTTGGTGACAAGTGGACAAATCAAAAAGTAGCTAGTTGGCAAAAATGCCAACTTGGAAATTTTCAAATGTAGCCAAACGGCTACTTGGTATTCTTGGGTATTTTCATCAGATTTTTGAAGTCAAATGAAGACTTCACATGCCATATTATTGTGCTTAAAGTTGGAGATATTTTGGTGGTATTATCCTTTATTATTTTTTCAAGGAAAATCAAAATTATTTTTGAAAAAATGTGAAGATAACCAACGGCTATAAGGGATGGTTTGGAGCTGATTTTTATTTGAACTTGTCAAATGCCCACATGCCTATTCTTGTGCCAAGACGTTGAGGGAATTATCTCTATTTTGCTAAGGATAAATCAAGCAAATTCCAAGTCATTTTTGGAGCTTATATTTTCGGCCAAGATGATTCCAAGGTGGACCAATCATTTTGTCTTATTTTGCCAAGTGTACAAGGCCAACCAATGATAAGAAGACATTTGGACTTGATGATGAAGATGATGACACATTGGAAGTCTTATCTTCAAGGCTCAAATCACACTATAAATAGAGGCAATGGTGAAGAAGATGAAACACACTTGAAGCTCACAAGCATTTGTTGAATTGTCTAGCTATCATCTTCTTGTTGTTGTTGTTCTTGTTCCATTCTTTGTAGCAAAGGTGTTGTTGTTGTTTTTGTTGTGCTAAAAGACTCTTGAGCTTCATTTGTAATATTGATTAGCCATTTCTATAAGGCTATATCAATAGGTGGTAGAAGTGTTACTTAGAAGGTGATCGTCCAAGTCTTGAGTAGGGTTGGTGTATAACCCAAGGATCAAGCTTGGTTCTTGTTGTAAGGTGATTCATTTCATAGTAAAATCCAAGGAAAGGTGTTCCTTGGGACTGGAGTAGGTCACATTGACCGAACAAGGATAAATCTTCGGTGTTCTTGTCTTGTTTCTTTATTTCTGTTTTCTGCCCGTTTTTACTGCAGTTTTCACACAATTTCTCACATTTGGAAAAAATAGCTAAACACTTTCAAAATTCGTGAGTTTTGGTGGAGTTATACTTCAGACTGTTAGCTTTCATTTGCAACAAGAATCACTTAATTTGAGCAAGGAAAAGTTAGTCTTTCAGTCTTTGAAAGATAACTGCTCCAATCTGGTTGCCATCTGACCAGTTTTGAGAAAACTTAAATTATGTATTTATCAAGAATTATTTAAGGTCAGGGACTTTTGGAAACATCATCTACACATCCTAATGAGTGTTTCAATATAAAGCTCAACCTTTTTGGTTGAGTATTCAATGTGAAACACGTTTTTCAAAATCAGCAACATTCTGTCCAATTCTGTCTAGATTGACCATCTGAATCTTTTTATTTGTTTGAAGGGTCAAACGATCTTATTTTTGTCTGATGTTTGGACAGAGTCTTGTTAACTCATTGAAGTTAAATTCTGAAAAGTTTCATAATTTTTGGAGTTGTGTACAATTATTTTTGAATTTTTCAAAAACAGGTTCTGAATCTAAGACAGTTTCAGATTCTGTTTTCAAAGGGGATTTTTACAAAGCATTGTAGTGTAATTTCTGCTAACCACTATTCACCCCCTCTCTAGTGGTGTTTATTGCAGGTGCATGGTCCAATAGGAGAAAATGAACAGGTCATCTGCAAATGCAAGTGAGGTGATGTTTAGATTTGCGCACTTGGGATGGAAGTGAAAAAGATGATTAAGGGTTTGTTTTTTGAGCAGTTGGGTTAGGCCTTCCATTACTAGAATAAATAGGTAGGGGGGTAGGGGATCCCCCTGCCTAAGACCCCTGGAGACTTTAAAGTTACCCGTCAAGGTACCATTTAAGTTAAGGGAGAAGGATGTCGTAGTAATAAATTCAACCCAGTTGACAAAATTTGCTGGAAAGTGCATTACCTTTAGCATTGAAAGCAGGTACTTCCACTTAACAGTATCAAATGCCTTCATAATGTCTACTTTAATAGCGCAGCATTTTGGGCCACCTTGTTTCTTGTAGTTTTTGACTAGTTCATGGATTAGGAGAATGTTTCTTTGAATTGATCTACCTTTGACAAATGCTGATTGGTTGTCACTGATTAGAGAGGGAATCAACGGCTTCAATCTCGTAACTAGTACTTCGGTTATCACTTTATAAGTGACATTACAGCAGGAGATGGTCTGAAATCTTTCATCATTAAAGGGTTGTCTACTTTTGGAATAAGTGAAATGGATGTGGCATTAAAAGGGTAGTACATGTAGTTTTTCTTGAAAAAGTATTCAATCGCATCAATGAAGTTCTCACCAATGACATCCCAATTACCTTTGAAGAACCCTGTCGAATAGCCATCAGGCCCAGGGGCACTATCAGAGTTTAGGGAGAATAGTGCTTCCTTGATTTCAAACCTGGTTACAGGCTGAGCAAGGATTTGACTTTGTTGATCAGTCAAGATTTTACCATCCCAGCTTTGGTTTTGTGGTTCAAATGGTGTTGGCTCTTTGAAAAGCTTCTCAAAATAAGAAATAGCAGTTGCTTCCACCATGTCATAGTTTTAAATGATATCCTAACCTAAGGATTTTATTCCTGGCATTATGAACCATGACTGTTCTGTGGAAAAATTTTGTGTTTTTGTCTCCTTCTTTTTTGTCTCCTTTCATCTATTTGATTCTGGATTTTCCCTTGAAGAAGGACTCTTCAAATGCCAATAGCCTAGTGTAATCCTCAAGAGAATTTCGCTCCTCAACCTGAAGTTGAGAATCATGCAGGGAATGAGAAGCTTTCAGCTGGACTGCTTCTAGAAGGTCTCTAGTAATTTCAACTCTTTTAATAATGTTACCAAATTTGTCTTTGTTAAGTTGCTTTAGGAGACCTTTTAGAAGCTCTAGTTTTTTTTGCCAAAACCTACATGGAATTACCAATTTGTTGTTCTGACCAAGCAATCCTCAGTGTTTCCTTAAAAGGTAAGGTGGATCATCCAACCTTTCATGAATTTGAAGGGCTTAAGGCCAAAACTACGATTTAAATATATAGATAGCACACACAGCGAGTGATCCGAGGATATGGGTGCTTCATATACTAGTTGGTAATGAGGTATAAGACATTTCCAATGATCATTACTTAACATATGATCAATTTTTGTGTAAGTCCTATAATTTCCATCTCTTCTATTTGTCCACGTATACTTGAAACCGCTAGATGGGATGGGTGCTAAATCAAGATCGTTTATCCATTCATTAAACTCTCTTATTGTATTTCTTTCAGCTCTATATTCCCCAAGTTTCCCTTGATTATTAAGAATAACATTGAAGTCACCCATAATAACCCAAGCAGTGTTCCCATATATTTGGTTTTGGTACCCGAGTTCTTGCCACAATTCCCTCCTGTTACTTCTTTCATTGAATCCATAAACTACTGTGAGAATAAATTCCTCAGAATAAGGGGGTGTTAATTTCAATTTACAGGTAATGGACTGATCAGAACAAGACATGACTTACCCTTCAAGAATATTGGGATGCCAAGCAACCCAAATACACGATACAGAATTTGGCATACAGTTGTGTGTTATTAACCATGATTTGAAGAGTCTATTTATTATAGGACTACAGTTAGACTCTCTAACCTTTACTTTTAATAGTCCTATCAAATCGATGTGCCTGTTTGTAATAAATTCTTTTACCTCTTTTTGTCTTAGGGGGAGTTTAGTCCCCTGATATTCCAACATCCTAATTTTATCATCTAGGATGCTTAGCACCTCGGCCCCTCGTCCTTCCTCTAGCAGCACCCCTACTAGTGTGCCTGATTTGGATTATTTCTTTTCCAGAGTCTAGGTCATCATCATCATCAGAACTCTGATCCGAATGAGTTCCATTTTTATTCCTGCGGTTATGTGCCTTAGGCTGAGAGTTATCGTTTGATCAATTCCTTTCTCAAGTCTTGTATTATGTGTTATAGGAGATTCTTGTTTTGGGCTAGATGTTCTATACTTGACTTTGGTAGCACTATTGATGATTAGGTTAAGAGGAGTTAGGGCGTCTAGACTATCATCCTCAGATGAAGTTTCGGATGAAGAGGTCTTGGTATCTTCCACTGAAGACTCAGGAAGCTCTTTCGTATGCTTACTTTTGCTAGACCAAGGAGAAACGAATCACTATTTTGTCCCTTAGGAGGCAGGTTGTCGCAGACAACATCATCTATGACAATATTTAGAACATTAAATTTATTGAAGGAGATACTTGATTGTTTTGAGAGAGATTTCGGTTTTCTGCCTCCACATGGAGACTCGTCCATGCTTATTTCTAGTTCTGGACTTTCAATAAGTCTTGCTATTTTCTCCACTTGAGCCATCTGAGCTTCTGTGAGGCTAAGTCCTCCTTCAATTTCATCAGAATTCTGTATAATCCGGCTAGAACCCACTGCTTCCCAGTCATTCGCAGCTCCAACCAAGTTTGGCTCTGAGACCTTTCCTTTGCCTTTGTCAATTCTCAGAGCAGGCGGTGGCTTATTTCTTACTGGTCCCTTGCCTGCGCGGTGGAGCTCAGCAGGACCTTGCTCTTTATTTCCTGCATCACACGAGTGCCCGAGTGATTTGCACTTACCACAGCATTTTGCCATCCATTCATACAGCACATCCTGTGAACATTCCAAGCCATTTTCATCAGTGTATTTGATGATAGATGGTGGGAGTTTTTCCACATCAATTTCTACACAAATCCTTGCATAGGCCACCCTAGAATGCTGAGTAGTTAGTTTATCCATAAAGAGAGGCTTTCCAATGAGGGACCCAAGGCCTCTTAGCACGTGAGGATTAAAGTAACGTGGTCTCAGCTTGTGGAGCTGGACCCAGACTAGAACCTTGTTTAACTTCAGAGTCTAGATAGGTTTATCTCAGGTCCAAGGCCATAGAAATAAAACCCGATTGCCGAAAGGGATAGGAGATTGGTCAAGAATTTCTTGCTTAGATCCCTCAGAATGGAATCTGAAAACAAAAAGGTTGTCCTCAATCTTCTGTACCTCAAGTAAACCTTTAGAGGACCATTTAAGCTCAGCAAATTGCTTCATATTGAAGTAGGAAGCATTGTTACCCATGACTTACCTTATTATTGTGTTCGTCCACTTTAGCTTGTCATCCGAAACTTTTGAAGGGTCAATGGCGAAAGATTTCACACCATTGCTGACATCTATTGGAGATGAGGTAAGAGTAGAAGAAGTATCTGGACAAAAATCAGGCTTGAGCAAGGATGCCCAAGCTGATTTTGCACGGATTGATATTTGCATGTTGTTTAGTTTGACAGATTCGAAGTGAAAATGTCCATTTTTCCCAGATCTGGCAGCTTGTTGCAATTCCAGCCTTTGTTTGCGGAGGCTGGCGGCCTTTGCGACCTCAGATGGGGGATATTTTCGTCTGCAATTTGTGTTGGGTCTTATGTCGGATGTGAAGGTTGAAGAAGAGAAGGGGTGAGACGAAGAAGATGAGCAAAAAGGAAAAAGGTTGGAGGGGGAAAGGCGGAGATAAGAACGTTGTGGTGGAGAGAGAAAGAAAAAAAATGAACGTTAGAGAGGAGAGGTGTTGTACGAAGTGGAGAAGATGAAGGAGAGAGGGTGTTTTGGGTTTCAGAAGTGTAGAGAGAACCGAAAGTATTTTCTTTAGAGAGAGAATATCTTCACTTTCCTTTGCAAAGTTCCATTCAGTTCATGTAAGCCCAAGTTTCAACAGAATATGATCAGGATCCTCGCAAAGTTGTTTAACCGAGGAATGAGTTGTTAATGGTGTTTGCTGGTTGAATTTTATTTGATTTGCTCAATTGTCTTAGAAAGGTTTTGGATGAAGATCGAGTTGTTTTTGAGTCCTATGCATAAAAAACACTACTCTTTGTTAGAGCAGAGTTTGATGGGGAAATTGTATACTTTCATTTACACTTTTATGCATACATCGATAGTCTTAATATAGTATATTGTTAAGTTAAATATGTTAAATATCCATCCATGAACTCTGGAAACACTCACTTACTGTTTTATCTATTTCGTTTCTCTTTCGGTTGAATTTTTTCTTTTTTACTTTTCGTAGAAATGCTTCCCGTCTGGTTGACATGAACGAGCACCTTATAGAACAAAATTCCCATCAATAGGGCAAGGACAAACAGAATAACTATAACATTATTATTTGTACCGACTGAGATGAATAAGCAATAGTTAACTTACATAACCAACAGTAACTTGGGCGAAGAAAATGTTGAAACTTAGGCTTACATGAGGTGAAACATATATTCATTCAAAACCTTAAGACAATGCATGATGGTACTTCATCCTCATATAACCCATGTATTTTATCTCAAAGTACCCAATGTGGGACAATATTCTCAATACCCGCTCTCACGTGACAACATAGCTTGACATACACATGCGTCTTAGAACCCACCTTTCAATCATAAACCACAAGTCAGACATGAACATCTGGATTTGGTCAGGGGAGACAATAAATGGCCAATCATGGGTCAGTCAAGCTGTGAGTAAACCTGCGCTGATACCATGTCGAAACTTTGGGTCACATGAGGTAAGACCATATCCACTCAAACCTTAAGACAATGGCTGATGGTACGTTATAATCTTATAACTCTGTATTTTATCTCAAAGTGACTAATATGAGACAATATTCTCAATATGAAACGCTAATGGAGAATCAACTGTTATATCTCATTAACATTTACTGTCAAATGTGAGTATGAAAGATTGCCATCTTAAAATTCCCAGCCCCTGCTACTGGGGCAGGCATCGAGTTTTCTCAATCAAGATTTGGTTTGCCAAAAGAAATGAAACCACCGTTTAGCAAGGTACAAGTGTCAGGAATGGCAAACCATGCCCTGGAAAGAAATGACTGCATTATTCTTCTTACTCCATGTGGAAAGGTAGCTGTTAAGTATAGAACTCGAATGGGAAAAATCGTTTTCTATATATTCATTTTGATCACATTACACTTCTTATACACAAAGTCCTACGCTATATGTGGTAAATAGTATATTTCTCCTATCATCATGCAATCAGCATCCCTAACTTTCTGCTACTATATTAACACCATTCCTGACATTTTGCTATTACATTAACACTGTAATCTTTTGTATTTACTGCACTACTTATTCTCTTCTAACACTCCCCCTCAAGTTGAGCATGGGAATCACAAATGCCCAACTTGAACAAAGCTGAGTCGAATGCCCTTCCAGCCACTGCTTTAGTTAGTATATCTGCAAGCTGATCTTCAGAGTGAATAAATGGCAACTCAATAATCTTCTCATCCAGTTTTTCTCTGATGAAATGACGATCTACCTCTATATGTTTTGTTCGGTCATGCTGGACTGGATTCTCAGAAATATGAATAGATTCTCAGAAATATGAATAGAAATCTTCATTAACTTTTTCAACCAAAGAATCTCCACCACTCCTTTGGCGATGCCCCTGAATTCTGCTTCAGCACTGGAGAGAGAAACTACTTTTTGTTTCTTACTTCTCCAAGTAACCAAGTTGCCTCCAACTAAGGCAAAGTATCCTGAAGTTGACCGTCGATCTATAGGGTTACCTGCCCAATCAGCATCAGTATATACTTCAATATCAAGATGACTGTTATTCTTGAAAACAATCCCTCGCTTAGATGTACCCTTCAAGTATCGCAGAATCCTCATCACTGACTCCATATGATGCTGTTGTGGCCGATGCATAAACTGGCTAACAACACCAACGGCATATGCAATATCTGGTCGAGTGTGAGAGAGGTAGATCAATTTTCCCACCAATCGCTGATATCTTTCTCGCTCTACCTCTGGTTGTCCTTCCACAAATTCCAACTTATGATTTACCAGCATTGGAGAATCTGCTGGTTTACAATCAATCATGCCAACCTCTGTTAGTAAATCCAGAATATATTTGTGTTGAGAAATAGCAATACCTTGTTTAGATCGAGTGACTTCGATTCCCAAGAAATATTTCAAGGCTCCCAGATCCTTCATTTCAAACTCAGAAAACATCCTCTGATGTAGTGCCGCCATTTCCTCCTTGTCACTACCTGTAATGATTATGTCATCCACATAGATAATAAGACACGTAATCAGATCACCTTGTTTTTTAACAAACAGTGTATGGTCTGCGTTGCTCTGAAGATACTCCTGTTTTTTCATAAAGACCGTAAACCTTCCAAACCAGGCTCTGGGAGATTGCTTGAGTCCATATAGCGAGCGTTTCAACCTACATACTTCATGAGGGGCATAAGTAGAAGAAAAACCTGGAGGGGGTATCATGTACACCTCTTCCTTCAACTTCCCATGGAGAAAAGCATTCTTGACATCGAATTGATGTAGGGGCCAAGATTTAGTTACTGCAACAGATAGCAATACTCATATGGTGTCTAGCTTAGCAACCGGAGAGAATGTCTCATCATAGTCAATGACGTATGTCTGAGTATATCCTCGAGCTACTAGCCTGGCCTTGTACCTTTCAATGCTACCATCTGCCTTGTATTTGATTGAGTATACCCAGCGACATCCCACAGCTTTCTTTCCTTCTGGTAATCTTGTCTTTTTCCAAGTCTCATTTTTGATTAATGCATTCATTTCTTCTTCCATAGCTCCACGCCATTCTGGCCTCTCCAGAGCTTCCTCCACAGTCCGAGGGGTCACATTTTCACATATAGAGGCTAGGAATCCTTTTGCTCCAGTCACCGGATATTTTGAGCTTTTAGACAGTTTTCCTGGTGAATATCGGACCGGTGGGATCCCTCTATTAGTTCGAGGGGGCAGAACTTTCCCTGTTTGTTCTCCTGAAATATTAGTAGTATCCAGAATAGATTCACAAGTAACAGAGCAAGGGGTCAAAGGTAGAGTTTCTGTTGATGAGTTTATAGTGTCTGAAAAAACAGGGCTAGATGGACTTACCTCTTGCTGAGTATTCGTTGAAGGTGGAGTGATGGACTGGTCTGGAGAGGGGATTATAGCTATGCCAGGCAAAGCGCGGTCGGCGCCACCTACTTGTCCTGTTGGAACTACACTTTAACAACTTATGTTATGTAACCAATCGTAGGTCTCTTCAGAAGGCTCCCCCTGAGACCAAGAGTGGGTGGAATAGAAGTATTCATGTTCAATGAAGGTGCAATCTAAAGTAATATGAATTCGTCGAGTTCTAGGGTTGTAACAGCGGTAACCCTTTTGTGAAGTTGCATACCCGACAAACACACACTTATCTGCGCAGGCGTCAAGTTTAGTACGCTGAGAAGGTGGAATATGTATAAACACCGTACATCCAAAAACTTTTGGAGACAAGGTCAGACATGAAGGAATAGACACTTGAGTGGCTAGTTCTGATAGTGGTGAGCGATTTGCAAGTATTTTTGTAGGTAATCTGTTGAGTAAGTAAGTAGCAGTGGCAATGGCTTGGCCAGAAAGATTTAGGAACACGTGCCTCAAGCATCATTGCCCGGGTCATCTCAAGTAGGATACGGTTTTTTCGTTCCGCCACACCATTTTGCTCAGGTGTGTTGGAACAGGAAGTTTGATGAAGTATACCTTTGTCTCGAAAAAATTGCTGGAGATTATTAGAGATATATTCACCACCATTATCAGAACGGATCACCTGGATTTTTTTCTGGAATTGAGTGACAATCATATGATAAAAATCAACCACTTTAGTATAGACATCAGATTTATGTTTAAGAAAGTAGACACATGTCATTCGTGAACAATCATCAACAAAAATAATAAAATACTGAAAACCCATAGAAGTAGCACAGGGAGAAGGACCCCAAACATCAGAGTGAACTAGACTGAATGCAGTGTTGAGTCTAGTATTATTGGATTTATATGAAGAACGATGTTGTTTAGCACGAATGCACGTTTCACAAGACAAGGTAAATGTAGAATCTACTAGTGAGGGAAATAAAAACTTTAAGTAACCTAATGAAGGGTGACCTAAGCGACGATGCCATAACCAAAGCTGCTTTTGTGCTGTCCCGGTGACAAGATTGGACCGTCCCTGTTGCACCACATCTGTCACATAGTATAATCCGCCCTTCTCAGTGCCACGCCCAAGAATCACCTTCGAACGAATATCCTGCAAGAGACAAAAAGTAGGGTACATAAGTACAACACAATCAAGTTCTCGAGTAACTTGACTGATAGATAAAAGTTTTGATGACAACGATGGGACATATAAGCAATTGGTAAGGGATAACTGAGAATTAAATATAATATGGCCCACCCCCAGTAACTGGAACCAAATCACCGTTTGCGATCTCAACATGTGTTTTAGTAGGGTGACACCATTGGGAAAAATCTTTTGGGTCATTTGTCATAGTATCGGTAGCACCACTATCGAGAATCCAAAAAGATTTATTTTGTTGGGTAGTAATAGTGTTAAGTGCGGAAGCATGAGAAAATTGGGTAGGTGAGGTAAAAGTGGTAAAGCCAGAACTTTGGGGGTTAATGACAGCTTTCTGATGGATTTCAGGGGTCAATCTGTCAATTGATGATAATTCAGGGGTCAATGGCGTACGTATGGAATCTTTAGGGGCAGAATTAGAGTTATATTGGGAACTGGGGACGGCTCTGTCATTTGCAAAACATTCTGGGGACCTACTGCAATTTTAGAAAAACAGTCAGGGGTAAATTTGGGCAAACACAATGAAATAGGGTTGGGTTTATAAAACCCAACCCTAATACCTCCTTCAGCAGCCGTTGCCTCCTGTTTCATTCCTTCTTCTTCGACAGAGCTTGCATTTCTCGATTGTATGTGTTTATATCGATAGTGCATGTCATTGGGTTTGGCTTTCGGGCATCAATAGCAGTCCAAATATCCTGCAGTCTGTTCCAACATTTTTCGATACCTTCCTCCCCTTGTCTGATGAGGCTTGCTCTGCGATGGAGATCATAAACCTGCAGTGAATCACTCTCTGCACCGTATGTGAGAGCAAGCCCATCCCATAATGCCTTGGCTGTGGGATAACGAGTGACATTTGCTACTAACTGTGGTTCGATTGTTTGTATGATCTAAGTGAAAACTGAGTTATCCGCTTGTTCCCAAGCAGGAAAGTTCGGATCTGTTTGGATTGGGGGAGGAGGAATCCCAGTAAGGTGGTTTCTCCTTCCTCTGCCAATAATGGCCCTTAACACGAGTGGTGCCCAGAGTGCATAATTTTCTCCGTTCAATTTAATGGTAATTGTAAGACTTTCTGTGGAAAAAGGTGTGGGTGATATAACGGGATTTTCAGGTTGTCTTGCAGGTATATTTCGAAGTATGCTGGCTACCTGTACTGCCAGATCAGATATATCAGGTGTAGTTGGTATTTGTGGGGTTTGTGGTTCATCATTTGGATTTGACATTTTCTGGTGTTTTCTGGGCAGGTATCGGATGAACAAAAAACTGGTAAGGTTAACGGTATTGTAGCCAACACTGGCTGAGGAAGGTGATTCACAGCCAACACAGGCTGAGAAAGGTATATCAAGGCAGTGATGAATCAAATTCTGAGCCTGAATTTGATAGCTTCAGACCAGATTTTTATCGGGTAGAAGCGATTACCCGCTCTGATACCATGTTAAGTATAGAACTCGAATGGGAAAAATCGTTTTCTGTATATTCATTTTGATCACATTACACTTCTTCTTATACACAAAGTCCTACGCTATATATGGTAAATAGTATATCTTCTCCTATCATCATGCAATCAGCATCTCTAACTTTCTGCTACTATATTAACATCATTCCTGACATTTTGCTATTACATTAACACTGTAATCTTTTGTATTTACTGCACTACTTATTCTCTTCTAACAGTAGCATCCTCAGCGGTTTCATAGTTACGCACCAAAATCAAAGACACTAACACCCAATAAAAGGTTCTGTATAAAATTCTGAACTTTATCTTGGACCCGATAAGACTGAAGGAAATAAATTTGTATGCTTTAGGGACTGAAAGTGAGGCAAGTTTGCAGCAAAGCTTAGAGGACTAAGAAATTTATAATCTACATGACTTAAATCAATATCGACAACATCCTCTAAGTGCTTAACCAAGAGAGACATTGAAGGCCGACAAGCAAAATCAGTTTGTAGGCACCAAGCAGCTACCTGCATCATCTTCAGAACCTCACTTTCGTTATACTTCATGTCTTCGCTACAATTTTCAATCATGTCTAACAATCGGCCTTCCTTTGCTTTTTGATCAAAAAGACTCAGCACGTGCATTTGCTCATGATCAGGCAAAGAAAGATCAAATAGTCGCCTTCCACATAATATCTCCATTATGACAACCCCAAAACTGTAGACATCCACCTTCTCTGTCACCGCTGAAGACAGACATTCTGGAGCTAAATAACCAGGAGTGCCTCTCATTCTCGTGACAATTGTGCTCTGGTCCCTTGCTATTAGCTTAGACAATCCAAAGTCGGATAGCCTTGCATTGAAATTCTCATCCAATAGAATGTTCTGAGGTTTTACATCAAAGTGAATAATCTTTTGCCTGCATTCTTCATGCAGGTAAGCTAATCCTTTGGCAATGTCGAGCACAATATTCTTCCGGTTCTTCCAGTTAAGAGTACTTCTTTCATTAATTTTTTTGTAGATCCATTTGTCCAATGATCCATTTGACATATACTCAAAAACCAAAAGTGTGTGAGATTTCTCTGCACAATAGCCAATCAATCTGACCAAATTGACATGATGAATGTTTCCAATGCTACCAACCTCAGTCAAGAACGAACTTTTAACTGTGCAAATTCCATCAAGGCGCTTGACTGCAATCATGGTCCCATTCTTTAGTGATCCTTTGAAGACTGAGCCAAATCCTCCCTCTCCCAGCTTTGTGCTGAAGTTCTCTGTTGCAACTGCTAAGTCTTTGAAAGAAAATCTGCTTGGCATTCCTGAAACAATCTTCACATAGTCTTCCTCAACTTCACCATCTTCAATTTTATTCAGCCTTTTCTTAAGAAAGAATATCAAACAAACAATTCCCAAGAATATAACACATCCAGCTACAGATCTTAGGATGAGAGTAAACAAAGGTTTGTGAGGAGAGGCATTCACAGGATGTGATGATTCGTTCGGTGTAATTTGCACCTTCAAGAATACGGAGATGTTATAATTATTAGGACCCTCATTTCTGTCCATAAGTGAAAAGATTTGGGAAGGCAAGTAGCACTCCCCACTTGAAGGGTTTGTACTGTACCGAAAAATGCCCGCTTGACATTGACAATTGGCTAAGCATGTTTCCTTGCAGCGCTCTATATCAACATTGGCAATGTTTGCAGTGAAGGTGAAGTAGGTCACTTGCATAACCTCTACAAGTCGGTGAAAATGAGAAGCATTGCAAGTCAGTGGAGTGATCGGGGTGCAGCCTAGACTTGGCTGCCTCGGAACTGTTTGCCTCCAATAGTCAGGAATTGGACAAGTACATTGCCCATTTTGGCAAATCCCATACTGTCCACAGACAAGTGGGGTTTGACAACTTGTAAGAGTTTCAGTAATGTACTGTCTGCTCTTCCACCAACCGTCTTCCCATCTATATTTTCTCATGTAGCCATCAGGTCCCAGTTTTATGTAGTTAGGTGACTCCTCTGAAGAAATGTCCTCAAAGGAAGTATCAATTGATTCTTGAAGATAGACTTGTGGAGGATTTGATTCAGTGTAGAATACAACATCATTTTTCCGGACAGAAAAGGAGTATAAGCCTTCGCTCCAATCAGAATAAGAAACACTAGATCTTAGCTTTAGGCCTTCATAGTGTCCCTGAGCTGGAACCAAGGAATCAGTTGGATGATCAAAAGACTGCCAAACAACAGAGCCTTTTTTATCAAAGAGAATGAGATTCCCTGTTTCTGCCAAATGCAATCTATCAACAGATCTTCCGGTTGCATTTGCAGACCAAACCAAAGTACCATCAGCATCTAACAAAAAGAATTCCCCTTGCGCGTTCAGTTTCAAGGTTGCATTTTCCTTAACCGCATGGTTTCTGTTCGCTGTCCAGACAACTTGGGGGATTCCTAAAGCTTTGGATGTAACATCATAAACATCAAACTGAACAATAAGGATGGAAAACATGTAAGCCTCACATGTCCCATTGCAATAAAAACCACATGCAAAATCTGGGATTCTTGAGAAGTTCGTTCTCCTCCAAAGGATGGGTCTCACCCTTGATCCATCATGGTAATCAAAAGAATCCAGAGCAGAGATGCTGTTGATCCATGTGGTAGAGAGACTTGCATTAGGGTTAACAAGGGATAGGACATGTACTGATGGGATAGAAATGAGAATGCAGATTATGAGCCCAGCACAACCCAAGATCTGAGTCATTTTCAGCCGTTCAGCTTTGAACAGTTGCTTTTTGTGAGACGAAGGTTTGAACACTTTGAACATGAAAATTATCCGTAAACTCTCCTGCACAGTTCAGCTTCAAGTTGGAATATCATATTGTTAATGTGAGGGGAGATCTTGAACCTCTGAACAACGACATTACCTTATTATCTTATAGGCTCATTGAACACTTCCCATAAACCAACATACCTTCTGAAAACACAGATAAGAGTCTAATGCATGTTGGCTAATGCCTAATATATGTAGATTTTATATACTACACATTTAAGTATGTCTTTTAGAGGACGGATTTACAAGAAGAAAAGTTAAGAGATAATATTTGTTTTGTAAATGTTATAGTAGAAGATGGCATTTGCTTTTTCTTTTATGAAGAATGACGGAAGCGTAAAAACAAGCAATACCTGTTTACATACCAATCCAATTGTTTGTTTGTCATGTTCACAATTGTCTTTTATGCCGTCCCAAAAGTCTAATTTTCATCGACACTAAATAAAGTTCGGGATATCTAGTGTTAATTTATATTAATTATCTATTTCTTTTTTATTCTCTGTTCTTTGTCATTATTCTGAATCTGTCACATTTATGCATATACACATAAATCACATATAATTTACGTGACGTAAGAAAGATACAGAAAATAATCAAAATCTATATAAGAGACTTGATATTAAAAAAAAAAAAAGGAGAAAATGGTTGAAGACGTTGAATTCAAGATTACTGGAAGACTTTTAACTATCCTATACTTATTTATATATGTCGTTTTCCATTTAACAAATTATAAAAAGCCACTTATGAAGAAATGTAAAATCATTTTTTTGGGACACGTACATTACACAAGGCAATTTGTGGTTAATTGACGCACTCTTCACAGTAAACAATCAAATATTAAAAAAATAACAGTTATGGATAGATGCTAGAAACTACATACTTATTGTAGAAAATAGGTAGAATAGGTAGTATATAGATAAGTTGTATATCTTGTACAGAGTTATGTCACTATCTAGTGACTAAAACAGCAACTAGCCGTTGGGCTCTACTGTATATATGTAACCAGTTTCTCCATCAATAAAGTTTAAGCTCTTGAGCTTTCTTAATCAATATTCTGATTCTTTCCTAAAACTCTTTATGGTATCAGAGCATTTGAGTGTAAAAGAAAGAGTTCTTAAATAATCATTAAAGCCCAGAGAAAGGAAGACCACAGAGCAAGCGATCTCTTTACTGCACTACTTCTGCAATTCAAGAAGAAGAAGGCATATATCCTTCAACAAAACAAAAAACAACGAGTTTTACAAAGGTATCTTGAAACCCTTCAATAATCAACGCATATCTCTCTGCAATACAATATCTGCAGGGTATCTTGAAACCTCTCAAAGTTTACTCCATTCGTCGCTCACCAAACGAAGAGAAAAAGGGAGACTTTGGAGAAAGCAGAACTATCTTCTTCCAGAAAGAAGTTTGGAAAGGAAGAAGAAAACATATAAAGAGGTTGATCAATTTCCAGAAATAAGTGGTAATGTTGCTCTGCTTTATCGCTTTCAACAACTCATTAAATTTCTTTGAATATTCAATTAAGACTTTTCAACGCATGTATTAACTGAAAAAAAAATATATTATTATATGTGACACGTATACCCAAAAACGGGTTGGTATCCACTTGCATGTACAAGACAAACCTGCTCCTCGCCATCTGTATTTTTTCGTTTTTTCCTCATTTTGTCTTAAAATTTGAAAAACGTCAACCGAGGTGCATTTATTACAATTGTCAAATCCTTTTCATCCATCTCCTTTATCTCGTCTTTTTCTCTCTTCTTCCACGGTTCCTACTGCAAACATCAATTCAACGTCTCCATTTTTCATCTCCTTCAAGTTTCTCAGTTTTTCTTCAAACCTTGCTGCATGGCTGAATCAAGCAGCGAAATTTCATCAACTGGAACAAAACAGTCCGATTCTGGTACAAGTTCCATCATAGATTCCACTCCAGTTACTATTACCAACCTCAAGTTGAATGGTAATAACTACCTACCGTGGAGTAGGGCCGTTGAGTTATTCATAATAGGTCGTGGAAAGAAAGAATATCTTTCGGAAAGGATGAGTATTCCCGCTGAAACTAGCGATAAATATGCTTCCTGGGAGGCTGAGAACTCCATGATAATGTCATGGATTCTTGGCTCAATGACCCCAGAAATAAGTAATACATTTATGTTGTATCAAACTGCTGCTGAAATCTGGCAAGCAACCAAAGAAATGTACTCTAAGCGTGACAACATATCGGAGCTCTATGAGCTAGAGTCTCAGTTGAAGGAACTCAAACAAGGAGATCAGTCATTTAGCAAGTTCTTTAGTAGTCTATCTCAAATCTGGCAACAGATTGATGCACTAGAAACTTATCAGTGGACATGCAAGACTGATATGAGTTTGTTTAAGACTATTAAGGAAACAAAAAGAGTGTTTGGTTTTCTATCTGGTTTGCACAAGGATTTCGATGGTGTAAGGAGTCGTATCTTAGGAACAAAGCCTCTACCAGCCATGAATATTGTTTTCTCAGAAGTTAGGCAGGAAGAAAGTAGGTTGAAAGTCATGATGGGGTCCAGTTCTAGTGTTACCACTGAGTCTTCTGCACTGGTCACACACATAGACAGTGTAGAAAAGGGGAAAGAAGCGTTCTTTGCTTCAAAGAAGCAGGGATCTGGTGAGTATCAAAAGAAATATTGTAAGTTTTGTCATAAAGTTGGACATGTTGTTGAGGAGTGTTATAGGCGTCCAGGGTCTAAGGTGAAACCCCCTCCATATTATAAACAAAACCATAACTCTAGGCAGAATCATCAGGGAAGATCTGATTCTGCTAGCTCCTGGCGTATGGATGGTGATTCCTGGAAGTCATCTCCAAAGGCAGCTGTGCAAACCCAGATCACATCTGAAACAATGTTTACTCAGGCTCGGCTGGATGCCTCCTCAAGGTGCTTGGAAGCCAGAGAGCACCATCAAGTTCTGGACAGATTAAAGCCACAATGGCTGCAGGTATAAGAGGTAGGGATGAACGTTAGATCATAGATTCTGGTGCTACCCACCATATGACTTCTAAACGAAGCTGGCTTAATTCGTTTACTGCTATCTATGTGCCTAAGCAAGTTAAAATTGCTAATGGTCATGCTATTGATATACTTGGTTATGGTAATATACGTTTGTCTGAACATCTTACCTTGAAGGGAGTTCTGTATGTTCCTAGCCTTGATTGCAATCTTGTATCTGTCAGAAAACTTATACTAGATAATAACTGTGTTGCTGTTTTTTCTTCATCTGATTGTTCCTTCCTGCCTTCTTCTTCTTGCTTTCAGGAGAAAGCTATGAAGGAGAAGGTTATGAAGGAGAGGATTGGATGTGCTAGACTGCATGATGGATTGTTCTTTTTGCAACCAGGATCTGATGGAGATGTTTTTGAGGGATGTTCTAGTACCTATTCTTGTGTACACAAGTGTGAGCCTAGAATAGGTAGTCTGAATTCTAGAATATCCCTAATTTTGTTGTGGCACCAACGTTTGGGCCACCCAAACTTTCTGTACCTCAAAAAGATTAAACCTGGTTTATTCAATGGTATTATGTTAGATGCACTAAAGTGTGAAACTTGTTATTTTGCAAAACAAACAAGAGCATCATATCCTGCTAAAGCTTATCAGGAGAGTAAGCCATTTAATCTTGTCCACTCAGATATTTGGGGTCCCTCCAGGGTACTTAATATAAATGGGTGTAGGTGGTTTGTCATATTTGTGGATGATCATACACGTGTAACTTGGGTATATTTGATGAAACAAAAGTCTGAGCTATCACAGATTCTGAAAAACTTTGTAAACCTGGTTCAAAATCAGTTTAATACTGTGATAAAAAATCTTAGGACTGATAATGGGAGTGAGTATTTAGATAGAGAGGTTAAGGTGTTTCTAGCTGACAAGGGAATACACCATCAAACCTCTAATGTGTATACACCACAACAGAACGGCCTTGCTGAGAGGAAACATAGGCATATCCTTGGAATAGCTAGGTCTATTATGTTCTCTATGAATGTGCCAAAATATTTGTGGGGGGAAGCTGTACTTACAGCCACATATTTGATTAACCGAACTCCTTCAAGGGTTCTTGGGTATGAGAGTCCAAAACAAAGACTTCTTAAAGCATATCCTCACTGTTTGCTTTTATCTGAGCTACCATACAGAATTTTTGGATGTACTGTTTATGTGTACCTCCAAAACTTAACTAGAAGTAAACTGGACAAGAAATCTATCAAGTGCATTTTCATTGGGTATTCAGGAACTCAAAAGGGGTACAAATGCTTATGTCCAGCAACAAGGAAAATTTATACCACTCTTGATGTTTGCTTTGATGAAAATACTGCTTTCTATGAATCTAATGTACAGTCAAGCTCACAGAATCAAGGACAGGATCTATGGAGTATCATTGATATTACTACTGTCAAGGACTCGAATTCAGGAGTCAGTAACACTGTTCAACAGGAGGACAATAACACTGCTGGATCTCAGGGAGCTCATGATGCTGGGGACACTCTAACTGGGGATCATCAGGAACGAAGCCAACCTCAGATCACCCAGGTATATACCAGAAGGAAAAACCAGGTATGCTCATCAAATCCTTTGGTCACTACTAGCTCAGAATCATCCCTGCAAATTCCCACTGATGATCCTGATTTACCTATTGCCTTAAGAAAAGGATCTCGTGAATGTACTAAATATCCAACCCCAAAATTTAGAGACTATCATCTACTTAAAACTAAGACTTGTTCTACCAAACATCCTATGTGCAACTTTGTTTCATATGACAGGCTGTCTTCACAGTTTAAGGCCTTTACTGTTAGTTTAGATACCCACTACTTGCCTAAGACTATTGAAGAAGCCTTGAGTAATCAACAATGGAAAAAGGCTGTTGATGATGAGATGAATGCACTCATTAAAAACAATACTTGGGAACTGATTCCACAGACTAATGACCTTAAACCTGTTGGATGCAAGTGGGTTTTTTCGGTTAAATATAATTCAGATGGGACATTGAACAGGTACAAAGCCCGATTAGTTGCTAAAGGCTTCTCTCAATCCTATGGGATTGATTATATGGAGACTTTTGCTCCTGTAGCTAAGTTAAATACTGTCCGGATTATATTTTCCATTGCTATAAATCTTGATTGGTCACTATCTCAATTAGATATTAAAAACGCATTCCTCAATGGTGAGTTAAAGGAGCAAGTGTATATGGCAATACCTCCTGGGTATGAGACTGATCATACTAAAGGTAAAATTTGCAAACTGAAAAGAGCTATCTACGGATTAAAACAATCCCCTAGAGCATGGTTTTCTAAGTTTGCCCAGGTGTTACTACAGTTTGGTTTCAGGCAGGCACAAAGTGATCATACACTTTTCGTTCTCTCTTCTGGTCAGGTACTCACGATACTCATTGTCTATGTAGACGATATTATTTTAACAGGTAATTGTATAGCCAGTATTGCAAAAGTAAAGAATCATTTGTCTAATGTCTTTGAAGTTAAAGATTTAGGATCTTTAAGGTATTTTCTTGGAATGGAAGTAGGAAGAAATAAGTATGGTACGTGTATTTCTCAACGTAAATATGTCTTAGATTTACTTCAAGAGACTGGTATGCTAGGTTGTAAACCTGCATCCACTCCGTTAGAGTCAAGTTGTGTCTCTGAAGATAAGTTAGGTACTGCATTGTCTGAGGTTGATGTTCACTCCTATCAAAAGCTAGTAGGAAAACTTATTTACTTATCTCATACACGGCCGGATATCTGTTTTTCTGTTAGTTATGTGAGCCAATTTATGCACTCACCTACAAATGTTCATCTTAACGCAGTCATGAGGATACTCAGATATTTAAAAGGCTCTCCTGGACAAGGATTATATTTCAGAAAACAGGAGAATAGGACTGTGAACATCTACACTGATGCTGATTGGGGTGGTTCTAAGAAGGATATGCGGTCTACCTCAGGATACTGTTCATATGTTTGGGGCAATCTAGTAACATGGAGAAGTAAAAAGCAGGCAATGGTTGCTAGAAGCAGTGCTGAAGCTGAGCTGCGTGCCTTAGCTCTTGGAGTTTGTGAAGGAATGTGGATTAAAAGGGTACTAAAAGATTTGCATTTACTGGCGGAGGATTCACCAATTCAAGTCTTCTGTGATAACATATCTGCCATTCATATGGCTGAAAATCCTATTCACCATGATAGAACTAAACATGTAGAGATAGATAGACATTTTATTAGAGAAAAGTTAGAAGATAAGTCCTTATGTATTTGGCATGTTTCTTCTGCTAGACAAATCGCTGACATTTTTACAAAGTCTGTAACCCCTGGATTGTTTAATAATTTATTGTCCAAGCTTGGTTGTTGTAATATGTACACCAAGCTTGAGGGGGAGTGTAGAAAATAGGTAGAATAGGTAGTATATAGATAAGTTGTATATCTTGTACAGAGTTATGTCACTATCTAGTGACTAAAACAGCAACTAGCCGTTGGGCTCTCCTGTATATATGTAACCAGTTTCTCCATCAATAAAGTTTAAGCTCTTGAGCTTTCTTGCTCAATATCCTGATTCTTTCTTAAAACTCTTTACTTATCATACAAAAAAGTGAAACAATTTAATAGTTATAAATATACGTTATGAATTAGAAACTTATACTGTAATATAGTCAAAATACCCATAATTATTGATACCGAATGTCATTTTCTTTTGTCACAAATTATTGTGGGTTTTTCTTTAAACATTTGGCGAGGTGGGGGTGGAGGAGCGTGTAAATTTAGAGCACAATATTTGAGTAAGGCAGGGACGAAGAACTTGAAATTCAAGAATTTCTGTTTTTCATTCGTGCTTTCTTCTGGTGTGTATACAACTATTTGTAGCTGTCTAATTTGCCTATATAAGGAAAGAATCAATTTACAATTCTGCTAATTCCTCAAATCGCGTTGAGAATATTTACAATTGATGGACTTGATTTGTCTCCTTATAGTAAGTATAATATTTGATGAAGTCTTTTCCTTCTAACACTCCCCCTCAAGTTGAACCATGGGGTCGACAACGTTCAACTTGCACAAAATATCAGCAAAGGACCTTCCATTGATAGCCTTGGTCAAAATGTCAGCAAGCTGGTCTCCAGATCTCACAAATGCCAACGCTATACTTCCTGTATCAAGTTTCTCCTTGATAAAGTGTCGGTCAATCTCCACATGTTTTGTACGATCGTGTTGCACTGGGTTTTCAGATATACTGATCGACGTCTGATTGTCACATAACAATGGTGTAGGATGATTAATTGGTAGGCCCAGGTCTTTGAACAACTTATGTAGCCATAGTACTTCCGTGATCCCCTTCACGATTCCTCTGAATTCTGCTTCCGCACTTGAAAGAGCAACAACTTTCTGCTTCTTGCTTCGCCAGGTAACCAGGTTTCCTCCTACAAGAGTGAAGTATCCAGAGGTGGACTTTCTATCTAAAGGATTTCCTGCCCAGTCAGCATCACTATAGGCCTGAATGTCGAGATATCCGTTGTCCTGAAATAAAATTCCTCTGCCAGGAGTATATTTTAAATATCGCAAAATACGCATAACAGCATTCATGTGATGTTCTTGGGGTCTATGCATAAACTGACTCACAATACTTACAGCGTAAGCAATGTTTGGACGAGTATGAGATAAATAAATCTACTTACCAACCAGTCGCTGATACTGACCTTTGTCTGTAGGAGGTGCATCATTGATTACATGTAGTCGATCGTCTACTGCCATGGGTGTGTCGCAGGGCTTGCAGTCTAGTATTCCTACTTCTGCCAAGAGATCCAGGATGTACTTTCTTTGTAAAATGTAGATTCCAGATTTTGATCTAGGTACTTCTATTCCAAGAAAGTACTTGAGCCCTTTAAGGTCCTTCATTTCGAACTTAGTGAATAAATATTTTCGGAGTCGAGTCATTTCTTGTTTGTCATCACCAATAATAATCATATCGTCTACAAAAACGATTAGGCAAGTTACCAGTTTTCCTCGTCGCTTTATGAATAGAGTATGGTCAGCATTGCTCTGTATGTATCCATCTTGTTTCATTACCTCAGTAAACCTCCCAAACCAGGCCTGGGGTGACTGTTTCAGTCCGTACAAAGATTTCTTTAGACGAAACAGTACATTTTTTCTAAACTCTGTAGAAAAACCTGGAGGTGGTTCCATGTACACTTCTTCCCTTAAGTCACCATGAAGAAAGGCATTCTTTACGTCAAACTGCTATAGTGGCCAATGCTGTGTGGCTGCAATTGAGAATAGGACACGAATGGTATCTATTTGGGCTACGGGTGAGAATGTCTCAGAGTAACCCAGGTCGTAAGTTTGTGTATACCCTTTAGCTACCAGTCGAGCCTTATGTCTTTCTATACTCCCATCTGCTTTGTACTTGGTGGTAAACACCCATTTGTAACCTATAAGTCTTTTTCCAGGAGGTAAGATACACTTTTCCTACGTTTTATTCTTTAGGAGGGCATTCATCTCACTGAGCATGGCACTCTTCCACTTTGGTCGCATTAGTGCCTCTTCAACATTCCTTGGAATGTCCTCAGAGCAGATTGTTCCAAAGAATCCTCGGGAAATGTCACTCACACCATCCGTGGGACATTTAAGGGGATATCTAAAGGTTCTGGATATTTTATCTGGAGAATACCGGTCTGGAGGCATTCCTCAATTTGATCGAGGGGGTAAGACCCGCTGTTCCTGCAATGTATTAGTAGGACACATGGAAAACTCGGAAATATTATCAGGACTATCTGGGGAAACAGGGTTATTTGAGAAAACAATATTATCTGGGGAAATAGTGGGACTATGGTCTGAGACACTGTTATCAGAATCTAAAAGAGTAGATTGTTTGTTACCGTTATCGTCTCTTGCCTCCGACAGAACACTCATTCCCGCTTGATCATCAGGGGGTGCTTCGGCAGAGAGCGGCACTTTGTCAGGAGCTATAGCACAATCGGCGCCATCTACTGGCCCTGTTGGAATGGTCCCCGAGTCGTTATAGTGTGACAGCCAATCTAGGGTTCCATCAGTAGCGTTGGGCTCCCCTTGAACCCGAGATTGAGTAGGATAGTAATATTCGGTTTCGACGAAAGTGCGGTTCATCTTAATGTGGATACGGTGGGTGCGAGGATTATAACAAAGGTAACCTTTTTAGGTAGTGGCATAACCAACAAATATACATTTGTCAGCACAATGGTCTAGTTTGGTGCGGTTAGGTTTGGGGTTATGGACAAAGAATGTGCATCCAAATACTTTCGGGGGAAGTGTACATAGGGAAGGAATGGAATGCTGGGTAGACAAGATGTGAAGGGGTGTTTGTAGATGGAAAGCTTTTGTAGGTAGGCGGTTTATGAGATAGGCAGCAGTGGATACAGCCTCCGGCCAGAAACTCATCGGGACGTGGGACTCGAACATCATGGCACGAGCCATTTCTAATAGCACTCAATTCTTTCTGCTACCCCATTTTGTTCAGGAGCGTGTGCACATGACGTTTGGTGAATGATCCCATGAGTAGTAAAAAACTATTGTAACTCCCCATCAAAGTAGTCACCCTCATTGTCTGAACGGAGTATTTGTATGGAGGTGTGAAATTGTGTTTGGACCATTGTGTAGAAAGTACAAAATTTCTAGGATACTTCAGATTTATTTTTCATGATATAGATCCAAGTCATTCGAGAGAAATCATCTGCAAAGAGTACATAATAACGATAACCAAGAGGGGTAGTGTATGGGGATGGTCCCCACACATCTGAATGTACTAATGAGAAAACTATCAACACGAGTATTATTTGAAGGGTACGACACCCGAGTTTGTTTAGTCCGAAGGCAAGTATCACACTGCAGGGATGGGGACTGGGAAGTAAATAAAGTAGGAAACAATTGTTTTAAGTATGCAAAAGATGGATGACCTAGTCGGCGATACCACAACCATAATTGTTGGGTACCTGTCCCGCTGGCCAGATTAGACTGTCCCTGTTGCGACACCACATCAACAAAGTAGAGCCCATTGCACTTAGTACCACGCCCAATGATCTCTTTGGTACGAATGTCTTGTAAGATGCAAAAAGAAAGATACATCAGCACAACGCAATCTAGTTCTTTCGTAAGTTGACTAACAGACGGTAATTTTGTAGATAAGGCATGTACATAGAGATAGTTATTTAGGGTGATATTTGGTGTAACAGTTATAGAGCCGCCACCAATGACGGGGACAGATGTGCCATTAACGGTTTCGACGCTTTTCTTGGTTGGAGAAGTATGTGTATGGAAGTCACTTGGGTCATAGGATATGGTGTATGTGGTGCCACAGTCAAAGATCCATGGCGCAGTGGAATTTGTATTATGACAATTGGAAGTGAAGTTGGACAAATGCTGGGCAATAAGATTTGTTTTTGGAATTTCAGGGGTCTGGGAGATGTTTGTTTGAAGTGAAGGGATGTTGGCAGCATTAGGTATGAGGTTTGGGTCAAACTGGTCAGGTGTCTGGAATTTAGGGACTTTAGTTGATTTAGTGGATTTCTGGGGGGCGCTGGTGATACGTCCGGGTTTTCCATGGCCCTGTATACAATTATCAAGAACAACAGGGGTCTGATTAGTAAATAAGAGACTATCAGGGACTCGGGGGTAAATGAGGGGTTTTCTAGACTATAAAAGGAAAGAGGGTTAGGGTTGGAAACCCTAACCCCAATACCTCCTGCTGCGGCGCTGAATCCCTCTTCTTCCCCTCTGCCGCCTTCTGCTCAGTTTTGGAGCTCTTCGCTTCTGGCCCCTCTTTCTCCGGCTGAAGGCTGCTCCTTTGTGTTATTGTTACCATCTCCGGTGACTTGTGCAGCAGAGGCTTGGTTTTTCTTCTTGAATTCTTCCCACCACTCAGGGAATCCATGGAGTTTAAAGCACTTTTCCTTAACATGTCCCTTTTTCTTGCAATGTGAACATTCTAGAGAGAATTTGTCATCTCTCCGCCGTGATGGAGGTCCTGAGCGGGGTTGGTGAGCTCCCCCTCGCCGGGAGTCTCTGAACTGTGTCTGCTGTTGCTTCCCGTACCTTTGCCCGTCAGTCCTTGACCTAGGCTCACACCCGATGATGTTTCTGAGGGTGTGAGTCTCAGCAATTTGTCTTCTGTATCATATATTCATAATTCTCCGTATGCAGCTTCTGCAGTGGGTCTAGGATCACGTTTTAGTATTTCCTTCTTGGTGGCAGAGAATCTGTCATTTACTGCCATCAGAAGTTGGTACAGACGTTGTTCCTGTATGAACTGATTGAATCTCTGAATGTCCCTTGGACATTCCATGGGATTTGGGCTTTTGTTGTCAATAGTTCTCCATAGACCTTGCAGTTGATTCCAACAATCATCTAGCGAGCTTGTTCCTTGTCTCTGGGTGTAAACCCGTTTGTGTAGATCAAAGATTTGAAATGGGTCGGTTCCTGACCCATAAGTAATAGCTAATCCATCCCAAAGGGCCTTTGCGGCTGGATAGCTAGAGGCATTGTTAACCAAAGTTTCATCCATATTGTCGATCAACCAAGTGAAAACAAGTTGATCATCTTGTTCCCACTTAGCATAATTTGGATCTGTTGGTAGGGGGTGGAGGAACCCCTGTGATGTGGGTGCTCCTCCCCCTACCTAGAAGGGCCTTGCGCATTAGGTTGCACCATAGCGGGTAATTGCCAGAGTTTAATTTTACCTTTAGTACCAAATTCTCAGAAACAACAGCGGTTGGGATGTGATTTTGTGGTGCTGGGACTATTTGGTTTTGCAGAAATTTGGCAAACTCTGCAGAGATATCAAAGTTCTCAGGAAGTTTGGGCATTTTGTTGGATGTTTCTGGTTGGTTTTCGGTTTGGTCTGACATGGGTGATGCTTCTTTTGCAGGGTGAATTTGGCACGGTGAGGTTTATGGAGGGATTGATCCGCCAGAAACCTGGATGATCGGGTTAGAACATATATGGATGCTTGACACACTTGATAGAGAAAGGGTAAGAACAGATGTAGTTAGCAATGATGACTTAGGATCTGAGCCAAGACACAGTATTCGCACACTGGCGATGATGAGATAAAATCTGAGCCAAAGTTATATTCAAACAGAAAGGATAACTTCCTGCTTTGATACCATGTAAATTTAGAGCACAATATTTGAGTAAGGCAGGGACGAAGAACTTGAAATTCAAGAATTTCTGTTTTTCATTCGTGCTTTCTTCTGGTGTGTATACAACTATTTGTGGCTGTCTAATTTGCCTATACAAGGAAAGAATCAATTTACAGTTAATTTACAATCCTGTTAATTCCTCAAATCGCGGTGAGAATATTTACAATTGATGGACTTGATTTGTCTCCTTATGGTAATTATAATATTTGATGAAGTCTTGTCCTTCTAACAGAGCGGGGCGGTGAGAGAGGGTAAAGGAGAAGAAACGGAGGCATGAGGAATTTGATGAAATTGCAGATTCTTTTCTCTTTTTCTTCAAAACTTAAATTACATATTTGCCTTTGTATAAATTTGAGAAAGAGCATATAAGTAAGTTTGATGCGGAGTTTGCCACTCCCTAAACTTTTGTTCAGCCTTTCCTTAATGAAGATAATCATGCAATAGACACACGATAATAGCACACATCCAACTACAAATACTAGGATGAGAGTAAACAAAGATTTTGATTTCATTGAAGGCATTTGTCAGGCTAAGAGTGTCGTCTAAGAGGGCCTATTGAAAGTTTGTCTATCAATGTATGCTTGAGGTTTTCGGTCATTGCTCAAGCCAGCACTTTCTACACAACGGAAGCAAGGAGAAGATCACTTCTTTGTGCCTAAATCTTTGTGAGAGGGACATTGGAGGTGGTAGAGTGAGTCCGTCCATTACATGCTTGCATCAGATTGGTATCAGCTTTCAGATGTTTTTTTGATGATTTATCCGGTGTGATCTTCACCTTCAAGAAAACGGAGATGTTGTGGTTATCCGGATCCTCATTTCTGTCCATAAGAGAAAAGATCTGGGAAGGCAAATGGCACTCCCCCACTGGAAGGCTTTGAACTATAACGAAGATAAGCATGTTTCCTTGCAGTGCTCTATATCAACATTGGCAATGTCTGCAGTGAAGGTGAAGCAGGTCATTTGCATAACCTCTACAAGGCGGTGAAAGTGAGAAGCATTGCAAGTCAGTGGAGTGATCAGGCTGCAGCCTAGACTTGGCTGCCTGGGAACTGTTTGCCTCCGATAGTCAGGAGTTGGACAAGTACATTGCCCGTTTTGGAAAATCCCATACTGTCAGCAGACAAGGGGGATTCGACAACTTGTAAGGGTTTCAGCAATATACTGTCTGCTATTCCACCAACAGTCTTCCCAGCTATATTTTCTCATGTAGCCATCAGGTCCCAGTTTTATGTAGTTAGGTACCACCTCTGAAGGAATGTTCTCAAAGGAAGTATCAATTTATTCTTGAAAACAGACTTGTGGAGGATTTGATTCAATGTAGAACACAACCTCATTATTCCGAACACAAATGGAGTATAAGCCTTCGCTCCAGTTGGAAAAGAAACACTAGATCTTAGCCTTAGGCTTCATAGCGTCCCAAAGCTGGAACCAAGGAATCAGTTTGATGATCAAACGACTGCCAAACCACTGAGTTTTTCATATCAAAGAGAACGAGATTCCCAGTCTTTGCCAAACGCAATCTAGCCACATATTTTATTCATACGTGTGTGTATACATGTATATATGTGTGTGTATATTATGTGTATTGTGTGTATATATGTATATATACATGTATATGTATATGCATATCTATATACATAGATATTCATTAAACACACAGACCCACATATATATGGAAATATATTTATGTATACACATGCATATACATACATGTGTGTGTGTGTATGTATACACATGTATGTATGTGTATACACACACACACACACACATATATATATAGACACACACACACACATATATATATGTATATTTATATATGCGTGTGTGTATATCTATGTATATATAGAGACACATGTATATAGTTATATGTTTATCTATACACACACGCAGGCACACACACACAGAGATATATATATGTGTGTGTGTGTGTGTGTGTGTGTATAAGCATACGGATACATATATATAGACACACACAAAGACACAGACACACACATACACACGCGCGCGCGCACACACACAGATATATATATATATATATATATATATATATATATATATATATATATATATATATATATATATATATATGCACACACATACATAAATATATGCAGATATATAGACCCATAATGTAATGCATCTATGTATAAACCTTTTTTTTTTTGACATCAAGACATGAAAAATTCACAACAAAGATACACACTGGTCAAAAGATTTTTTGACATCAAGACATGAAAAATTCACAAAGAACACGAAGAACACGGACAATATGAAGAACAAGTTGACAAAATTACACGACTAAAAAGAAATAGAGAAAGAATAGCAAAGGCGCAACTCCATGAAAAATCTTGTTAGGCCCTTGTTTATGCAAACGTTGAGCATCCCTTGATTTGTTCAATATCTTCAATCCAAGAACTTTAGAAGACCCTTGGAAAAGTATCTTGAACACAACTAGGGATGGGTTCAAAACACAACTCTTGCTAAAAGAATTGATTGAATTCAAAAGGAACAACTTTGAGTATACAAGCCTAACTTGCAGACACCAAAATGGTGAACAAAGACCCTCAATTTTCTGAGACTTTTTTGATAAAAACTTATCTAAATTAACATACAAGACTTAACTTATTTCTAACTTATCAAAGCAATATAAAATCGATTGACTACATTAAATGAGGGTTATAAAGTGTCGTAGAATAGTTATAAGGCCTTTGGCAAACAATAAAGGCTATACAAAGTCAAAATTCATCGATTAAACTCCTATCATCGAATCTGGTCTAATTCAGTACACAGACATTTTAGTCCATCTCACCCATCTCTTAAATTGTTTTTAGCCTTCTTGGATTCTAATAATATTAACTCAATATGAGTCTTCATGATCTTACAAAGATTTGGTTATCTTAACTTGAATTCCACTAAAATCAGTCTAGTTGATGCTTGAATCTTTAACTCTTATATGATTGATTGAGCCCTAGCAAAAAAAGGTTTTTTACCCATATTGATCAACAAAAACGTGCCTTTCATCCGTTTTTATGGTTGGATTTGATTCAGCTACAATTGGGTCATCTTCAAGGCTCCTTGATAGCATATCAGAAATTCCCCATCTTTGTCAAATGCAAGCCAACAACAGCTCTTCCCGTGGTGTTTGCAGACCAAACAAAAGCAGCTTCAGCATATCTCAACTAGAATTCCCATTTCGCAGGTCGCGTTTTTCTTAACATGATAATTTCTGTTCGATGTCCGCACAACTTGAGGGACTCTTAGACCAGCTGCCATAATAACTCCTGGGACCTCAAGGAGAACAATAAAGATGGAAAACAGGTAAGTATCACATGTCCCATTGCAAAAGAATCCGCACCCAAAATCATGATAACCTCGCTGTTGATCCATGAGGTAGAGAGAGAGAGATGCATTAGGCTTGTCAGGGGGCAGGGCATGAAGAGCATGGAGATAAATGAGAATGCAGATCATGATCAGCGCAGAGACACAAATTCCTATTTTCCCTTTTAAGATTACTATTCAAAGTTTCCCTGGTAGTTTTGTGACAGTACTCCATTTTGGAAGGGGTGGTGAAGCTAGATGCAGGTGACCTCATCTAGCCTCACCACCCTCCCTTGTTGCCACGTGTCGCACGGTCATAAAAGGAGTGAGGAAAGTGGGGGTGAGTATATCCCAACCCTTTTCTTCCAATCATGGAAGATACCAAATAATGGAATATTTTCTGCCATTTTGAAACTTTTGTCTCATAAAGGGAACATATGGATAGCTAGTGGGTGTCTTCGTTGAGTGCTCTTATGTCTGGTCAAACGGTCTCTCTATTGCGACAATCTTGAGCTGCCAACAATAAGAACAAATAGATTCCACCAAAAATAAAATTTATCGCTAAGATCTGGAAGAAGTGAGAAGTAGACAAACAATACTTCTATCTCAAGGGATAGTGAGCTTGCGTCCAGTGAAACCTCGTCTCTATATATATCTGCATATATGACACAATAATAGAAATATGATGTGTTAGTGTACTAGTGAAGAGATTTAGTAAATACAAATAGAAAGCTTCCGATATTAGAATAGCTATAACTGTGTGTATGTAAAAATAATGAAAGAGAAAGATAAAAACAAAAAAGTGTAAAGTCAACATAAAGTGTAGATAATATTTAAGTCCCTAACTATACTCTAAGTTGTCTTACATCCTGCTTAAACCTCCTTAATCTTAATCCTCTGTCTCCATCAACTCATATCATGGACCATGTCATCAGAGAGGTGTAAATCTAATAGGTCATGCCTAATTCGCTCAATCTCAAGTCAGTTTGAGCCTGCATTTACTTCTTTTGTTTTCTACAGTGAGGCTTTCAATTGCTCTGACAGCCGCTGCGTTATCTCTCTACTTTTGAGGTGTCCAAACTATAGCTGCCACATGGCATCAATTCAAGCCCAATCGCAAAGCCGGTACTGCAACGAGGAAATAGTGTTTTTTCATGATTTTATTCCAACTATCTTATGCATTTACTTTTCTTATCTTGTATATTTTTATGCTATTCTTGTTTCTACAGTGTTGTTTCTTTAACTTTTTATTTTATATTATTTTAAGTGGTTTTATATATGTAAGAATAACAGACACAAGATTGATAAAATACATAATCTGCATTCTCAATTATCTTCATGCGTCCGAAGTCTAGCTGAAAATGACTAAGCACTGGGTTTCTGATGGGCTAATGATCTGCATTCTCATTTCTCTTCATGCGGTACATGTCCTTCCCCTTGAAGATAAATCTGATCCAACTCTCTCTACCACATGGTTCAACACCTTCAATGGTCGTCTGGATTCTTATGATTTTGAAGATGGCTCAAGTGTAAGACCCATCCTTTGGACGGGAATGGATTCATCAACAGACCCAGATTTTGCATGTGGATTCTATTGCAATGGGACATGTGATGATTACTTCTTTTCCATCTTAATTATTCAGCTTTATATCTCAAATGTTACATCATTTAGTTTAGGAATCCCGCAGGTTGTCTGGACAGCTAACAGAAACTACCCTCTTAAGGATGGCTCTGCCTTGCAGCTTGTGCAAGGCGATTTGTGCTTGACGGATGATGAGGGTGCTGTGGTTTGGTCTACAAACACAACAGGAGGATCTGCTATTGTCTTGGCAAAGACAGGGAATCTCCTTCTCTTTGATCAGAATAACTCAGTAATTTGGCAATCATTTGATCATCCAACTGATTCTTTAGTACTGGCGCAGGGACTTCATCAAGGCCTAAAGCTAAGATCTAGTGCTTCCTTTATAAACTCGAGCGAAGGCTTATACTCCTTTTCAGTTCACAAAAATGATATTGTGTTTTCCATTGAATCAAATCCTCCACAAGTTTATCTTCGACAACCAACTGATACTTCATTTGATGCCATCCCTTCAAAAGAGTTATTTAACTATATAAAATTGGGACCTGATGGCTACATGAGGAAATACCGCTGGGAAAATGGGCAGTGGACAAGCAGACAGTATATCACAGAAATCCTCACCAATTGTCAATTTCCACTTGTCTGCGGACGATACGGTATTTGCCAGAAGGGGCAATGTTCTTGTCCAATTCCAAACTACTTGAAACAAGCGAATGCCACTGAACCGAGTCTTGGCTGTGTGGAGATCCTTCCACTGTCTTGCAATGTTTCTGATTTTCACCGTCTTGTAGAAGTTAAGCAAGTAAACTACTTTGCTTTTAACGAGGATATTAGCAATGTCAATGTAGAGCGCTGTAAGAAAGCATGCTTATCCAATTGCTCATGTAAAGCAGCCATTTTTCGCTTTAGTTCGAACCCTTCCAGTGGGGAATGCTATTTGCCTTCCCAGATTCTTTCAATAATGGACAGAAATGAGGATCAGAATAAGTATAACATCTCCATATTCTTGAAGGTGCAGAAACTCCCTTCTTCTCGTAAATCTCTTTATGCTTTCATCCTAGGATCTGTGTTAGGATCTGTATCACTATCCGGAATCTGTTGTTTGATAATTCTGATTAGGAATAAAATTTATGATGGCAAAGTTGAGGAAGATTATGTGAAGATTGTTTCAGGAATGCCAAGCAGATTTTCTTTCAAACACTTAATAATTGCAACGGAGAACTTCAGCACAAAGATTGGAAAGGGAGGATTTGGTTTAGTCTTCAAAGGATCACTAGACGACGGGACCAAGATTGCAGTGAAACGACTTGATGGATTTTACGCTGTTAAAAGTTCATTCTTGACTGAGGTTTGTAGCATTGCCAATATTCATCATGTTAATTTGGTAAGACTGATTGGCTATTGTTATGAGAAATCTCACACACTTTTGGTTTACGAGTATATGGCAAATGGATCGTTAGACAAATGGATCTACAACAAGGGGAGTGAAACAAACACTCTTGATTGGAAGTGCCGGAAGAATATTGTGCTTGGCATTGCCAAAGGGTTAGCTTACTTGCATGAAGATTGTAGGAAAAAGATAATTCACTTTGATGTCAAACCACAGAACATTCTATTGGATGAGAACTTTAATGCCAGACTATCTGACTTTGGGCTGTCTAAGCTGATCGCAAGGGACCAGAGCAAAATTGTAACATCTGTACGAGGTACTCCTGGTTATTTAGCTCCAGAATGGTTATCTTCAACAGTTACAGAGAAAGTGGATGTCTACAGCTTTGGAGTTGTAATGATGGAGATCTTGTGTGGAAGGCGACTGTTCGATCTTTCTCTACCTGAACTTGAGCAAATGCACTTCTTGAGTCTTTTTGATAAAAAGGCAAAGGAAGGGCAATTATTAGACATGATTGAAAACTGTCCCGAAGACATGAAGTATAAAGTTGATGAAGTTCTGAAAATGATGCAGTTAGCTGCATGGTGTCTACAAACCGATTTTTCTAGTCGACCTTCAATGTCTCTCTTAGTGAAAGTCCTGGAGGGTGTTGTTGAAATTGATTTAAGCCATCTAGACTTTAACTTCCTTAGTCCTCTGACCTTTGCAGCAAATTTGCGACACTTTTCCTCCATAAATCCAACTATTTTGTCCCCTGTCATCTTATCAGGTCCAAGATAAAGTTCAGAATTTGATACTGCACCATTCTTCGGTCTCAATGCCTTTGAGTTTCTGTGCCCAACTTGAAAAGCACTGGCTATAAGTGACCTTTTTGCATGGACATAGAAAAGCCGCGGTGTACTAGGATCACGCGTTTGTGTAGGTTTTGGGGAGAAGACGAATCGCTTCACGATCTAATGTATACAGTCTTACCCTAAGTTTAATGCAAGAAGCTGTTTCCGCTGTTCGAACCCGTGACCTCAAGGTCACAAAGCAACAACCTTACCAGTTGCTTTAAGGTCCGCTTTCGAACATAAAAAAAAGCGAGAAAGTCACTTATTTCCTGGCAACAGATTGCCAAGGGATGGTTTCTTATTCTTTAGCTAACTAAGTCCAAGATTGGAAATAAGTCGTTTCACAAACTCATAGTTAAAGGGGGATGCTTGCTTTTGTGATGAGAGCTGGCAGAGAGTATAAGATTTTCTGACACTCAATGTAATAAATCTGATCCATAATGTTTTCTCCATATTTACTGCTAATCTTTTGTCCAAATATGTTCAGTTGTGAACTATGCTCCCTCAAACTGAGTTTGGATCCCCTCATCCACAATCCTCTCAACCACTTCCCCACCGTACGACAGGTGGTAGCAGGAGGGGTGGTGAGACTAGATGCGGGTGACCCTCATCTAGGCTCACCACCCTCTCATGTTGCAACGTGTCGTGCAGTGGAGAAGCGGGTGAGGAAATTTGTGGTGATAGGATCCAGTACCCCTCAAACTACCCCTTCCCAACTTGTTTTGGTCTCCTTTTCTCCATATATTCTTTGAGACAATGGTTCATTGGAAGAACCAGGTTGATACTAGACAGACGGTATGTCTATCATGAAATGCTCTAAGATCAAATCCTTAAGCTCTTCAACTTTAGTTCTCATAATCTTTGCTCTAATCCCGGCCTCATCAAGTCCTTAGGGTTCTTCTAGATTTAGTTACGAGTATGGACATGTATTGTTGACATGTGTCATTATCAGGCACTCTAAGAAGACTTACATCAAGATGATGATGATATACTAAGACTGCCAGTATTACTCTTGTAAGTCTACGCTGGCGAACAGACATCCAGAATAGTGGTGCAATAATTTATGTGCATGACATGAGGCGCATGTGCTATTAAAAAAAGAAACCAGTCTGGATCAAAACTCTATTTTGCCAGCCAACAAAGCTTTGTACCAAACTATCTGCGGATTCATTTCTATGACCAGAACAGCAAGCACATATCTTTTGGCTACTTCCATAACCTATTCCATTGTGCGGTTGAACCAAAACACAGAAAAGATATCGGCAAACAACTTAACATCTGTCCTCCAGTACTGCTGATTGGATTCGTAATGAAACATAAATTTTATAATGGTCAATGACTAAGTATGATTAGTTGGTCATTGACCAATGAAATGTGTAAAAAATTTATGGACCCTTGTTTTGGCCAATCACCCTCTTGCTTGCATGTAGATAAAAATTGTTTGTCGATCATTTTATCGGGTCACTAGTTGATCAATGACCACAATAAAATTTCTGCATAATGAAAATGATCTTTCTTGGCTTATCGATGGGAAGTGAAATGTTCCTGATTTGCATCTTCCACACTGCTCCTTGGTGCTGGAATGGTGGGGGCTGTCAAGGCCAGTAGTGATTTTTAACAAAAATTTTCTCATTTTGTTTGAAAAGATAGATAGCCTATTTTCTTTCATATTTTCTAGTCTATCTAATAAGATAATGTAATGTATAATCATTTGTTTGAATTTAATATATGTAGCATACTCTTATTTGATGAAATAAAATATATGACAATAGATGGTATACGTAATCTTTTCTTCATTCTCTCTTATGGTTGAGCTCCACTTTAATTTCTATTTCTGATGGACGAGACAATGGGGCCTGCATTCTACTACGCAACCAAATAAAGGCTTTCGAAGTTTGCAAGGCGTAGCTGTAGAGATTACTTCTGAGTCTTAATACTCGAAACGATTCATCTGCTATATTTTGCTAAGTAAAATACAAGGCGTCAAAGACGAAACATTTACATGCCAGCAGAAGTCAAATTTTAAAACCTCGAAATAAGCATTATCATTAATATCAAAGTCTAGACAAATCTAATTCGATACAAATGTCAAATGTAAATAAATACTAAATCTCCAAAATGCATAAACCTCTAATATCAAAATATATGTCTCAACTAAGTCCTCGAAATCTCATCAGAATGTCCTCAAATCTCGAAATCTTCTTTCAGTCCCATCCTCTACATATGCTAATCATATACCTGTTTGTCTGCAAAACCACAACAACGTATAATATGAGCGACATACATCGTCCAGTAAGTAGCCGCATTATACTTGCCATGGAATTATACACGGAGAAGCAAGTGTTAACAAAAATAAATAACAATATAGAAAATAGCACGCTTCCCATATGTAAATAAAATTACCATTATGCCCCTATAACAATCAAGCAACAAAATCAATGAATAGACCAATAACCAAGTCAAACCAAAAGATAGCCAATCAGGTGTTAGTCCAAATCAAAATCAATGATGCAATTTCCAAATCAATGTGATGCAAAGTTCGATACCAAAATTCCAAAGTTTTCCAAGTTCTAAATTTCAATGCGATGTTTGCTACAAAAAAATTCGATTAAACGTCCAAATCCAAATACGATATTCGGTTTCAAAATGGTCCAAATACCAAATTCCAAATGTCTAAATCTCCAAATATCCAAATCCGGCTTAACCGATCCAAAATCCAAATATCGAATTGATTTTCAATGCAAATGCCATGGCACTTTCCTTACGAGTGAAGTATATTGTAGGATTTACAAATTCATTCCCCCAAAAACCAAATATACCATGACACTCTGTCTCAGACTAGGTCGTTACGTCTTTAGCACCAATTATATGTCTCTGCACCCTGTCCCAGACTAGGTTGTTACGCTCATGTTTAAATATCCATACAGAATCATTGTCCTTGACGAGATAGTTATATATGCAGCAATCCAAATAGGCATACAGAAACCCTGTCCGTGACGAGGTAGTTACATCTGCAGCTCGATAACCAAGATAGGAATCAACCGGCTTAATGACATATTTCTCTTGTAAGGGTGAATTTTTCAAAATATGCAACGCACGATTTCCAAAACGATTTTCAAATGTCGTTGTTTCCAAAACAATTTCCAAAGATTCAATATTTCAACTATTTTCTGAATTTAAATAATTTGCAAACGACACCAAATAATCAAAACGTAAATAGACCAAATGACCAAATATCAAATGTCAATTCTACTCAGTAAAAAAAATTATGGATGCACTAGCTGCTTTTGGAGACTACTCAGGGCTCAGGGCCAACCTGGCCAAATCTCAGTTCTTCTATGTAGGCATTGGTGAGGAAACTAACTGGCTCCAGGTCAGCATAGGTTTCTCAGCAGGAAACATGCCCTTCAGATATCTTGGTATACTCATCGCAGGGGCACAAACTGCAGAGCTCACAATATGCTCTTTCCATCAAGAAGCTAACGGATAAGGTGGGATTATGGATTGTATATGGCCTTTCATATGCTTGCAGATTGCAACTGATCAAATGAGTGTTGCAGGGAGTGAACTGTTTTTCGTTAAGTGCTTTTCCTCTGCCCGCAACAGTTAGGACTCTTGTGAACAGAATTTGTCTACACTTCTTATGAGGGAATTCTTCACTTGGGTCCAAAAAGGCTTGGGTATCTTGGTCTCAGGTCGGCATGCCTAAAGAGGAAGGTGGTATGGGAGTTCTTCAGCTGAAGGCATGAAATTTGGCGTTGTTAACCAAGCCCTTATGTGATCTACATCATAAGAAGGACACGTTATGTGTACAGTGGATGAACCATAAATATAAATTGTACAACACATTATGGACAAGGATGGGACGTAGCTCAGACTCTCCCCTCCTGGAAAAACTTATGGAGACTAGAGACAAATTGATGGGCGACACATGCTCCAATAGCTCGGTTATAGAAGTACTCACCTCGTGGACAGCAGACGACAACCTCAAACCTCGGCTGGTATATGAATATTTCAGGAGATATAGGAAAGTCAATAGGGTCAAGATTGTTTGGGACTCGACAGTGACGCCCAAACACTCTTTCACATTGTGGCTTGCTGGGCTGAGCAAACTTCCCATCAAGGAAAGACTTGTTTACTTAGAAGATAGAGCATGCCACCTCTGCTTGGCAGAACAAGAGACGTTGCAATACCTAATCTTTTCCTGCTCGGCTACCAGACAGGTTTAGCTAAACATCACAGCATGGCTAGCTATACCAGGGACTTAGCTCCATCAACAGACTACTAACCTGGAGTTCGAGCAGACTCAAAAGGAAAACTCTAAAAACCAAGGTGGCAAAAATTTCCTTGGCTGCCACGGTGTACCATATATGGCAAGCTCGGAACAGATGCATTTTTGAAGGAGCATCATTTGTATCTAAGGATGTAACACATAGAATCTGCACTCAGTGTATAGACTGATGTATAAGCTCTGCCCATACATTTTAGACGTAGGTGATGTTACTATTGTTTAAAATTGCTTAGATCACTGAACAGTACATATGGGTCAGCATGTTGACTACATATAGGGCCATTGTATGGGTTGCATCCCCTTGATGCTTCGATTTCTCTGGTTAATATATTAGCATTTTAACCAAAAAACGGATATCAAATTTTGTGTGAAAATGCAAAAATATTTGAGTAGTTATATCAAAAACTTAACATGCATATGTAAATAAAATTAAAGTACTAGAGAAGTCGGATCTTCACCAAGATCAAAAGTGACCCAGATAACGAACGTCGTTTACGCCTCATATGATCACAGCTAGATGCTAGGAATAACATTCCCAGTTTTTTGCACATGTTTGAGCAACGTTAGGGGCTCCGGAGTTATTGTTCCGAGGAAAACACTCCGACACTCAAGTCAGTGATGAGTTTTTTCATGGTGATATATTGTAAAAGGAAGGAAACATGTTCCATATTTGTATATTTTTGTCTTTTTTATGTGGCTATATCCCTCCAAGGAGTCCTTCCCGTTTTTATACATTTAGAGTAATCAATTCATGTCAGGGGATGATAGTTGTTTGGTATTGAAGTAGGAATATGTATGATTGACATTGATGGTGTTTGAAACATATCGGTATTGAAATGGGCATCAAATATCGGCGGCCGGAAAATTGGTCGAAAAAATTTAACCGGCCGGCGGTTTTGACCGGTCATACCCTCATTCCCCATATTGATAGACAAGGGGGCTATTATATCAAAAAAACGATATTCATTACCAAATACTTAGAAATCAATCGGAAACTCATACCTCATTTCTCCAAACAAACAACTTTTATGGGTTTGGATTTATCCAAACTCATACCTTTAATGAGAGACCTCCAACCAAACATCCCGCCAACTTCCAACTTAGAAAGCAAATTACAAAACAAGGTAGCTTTATTAAAGTAATTTTGTTACAATAGTTTTCACGCAATATATCTTTCCATATGTTTAACAAGCTTCTTTTTACACATCAACGACACCAATATTACCACATTGCCTTAGAGGCTCCCCTCTATGCCGGAGTATGGGTGATCGGATACAGACAGGGTTGTTTCTAAATAATTCATAATGAAAATTACGACAAGCTGTGTCGATCAACTGATACTTCACAATATAAGAAGCACAACCAATTTAGTAAGTCATTTTGTTTTGTTCCATCATATTCCAAAGTCAAACAAAAGTGTAATCTTGACTACATTGGAAGTGGAAACACTTTTTTTTACCCATGAATATTGATATTAGATGAGGAATTTTTATATCTCATTTGGATATCAATAAACAATAATCTGTCAACTAAAGACTTACTTGTTACATGAAAAAACTTACACATTGTTTGATAAAACAAGATGTTCAAATTATATATAGGTCTATTTATTTAATCTAATAATTAAATATTTCATTATTATATCTAATGGCTAAAAGAGCGTAGAGGCAACCATGTAACTGGTATCCATGTAGGAAGTTAGAAGTTTCCAAATCAGACATCCAACTAGGCGAACAGATTTCATATGGGTTACGCTTTGATAACGTATATCAGTTGATGTTAGTGGTATATTGTATCGAATGTTTTCGGTTAGAATCTTAGCAGCTGTGTGCGTTTTGGTTCATTCGTCAGATCTTTATACTCTTCTTACCTAAAAAATCACTGAATGCCCCAAGAGCATAGTTCAGTTGGTACTCGGATTAGAATTTGCTCTAAGATGTCAAGAGTTCGAATCCAGGGACGCGCACAGTGTGGGTGTTCCTCTGGTGCTAGACCGAAAGCCTGGTTTGTGGGGATACCTTGTGTGGATAACTGCGTAAGATCTCATCCAACCTAGGAGGCTGCTGGACACCTGATGTACATCTTCTACGCATGCTCCTTATAGCTGGGGCGGTGGATGACTCCGGAGTGAGGGATTTCACTTTTTGCTCCAAAAAAAATCAATGAATGATCTCATTTACATTCTAACCTATACAATTTTCAAGATTAGACATGATCTTTTAGGGTTAAGAAAGCGTAAAATTGTAATTGGGGTGACACATTTGGAGGAGTCTTTTAAATGGCCACGTCATTACCCCAATCTTTACACTTCCCATAACACATCTTGGCCTCCTCCTTCTACGTCTCCTTCTCCTTTTTATACGAAAAGTTATCTTTTTCTCCCTTTCTACAATATCAACTCTTTTAAACAACGGCGATTTCTCCGAAGATCTGGTTAACTGTCTCTCCGGAAAACTCCCAAAACTTCGACCCGATTTCCCCTCTCTGTACCCATCGATTTCTTTGTGTCCTGCGGCTATTCAATCCTAATCATGAACCCAGAATAGTAAGTTTTGGCTTTTTCTTTAGTATAATTTTGTAATCAAAATATGGATTGGCCGATGGTTTTTTTGGATCATGTTCTAGTGGATGATTCGTAGGTCCGTTGAGAATAATCATCTGATAATTTTGAATTTTGCTTGTTTTATTTGTGTTTTTCTTAAATATTGTAGTGGGATGCTTTATCTAGTTTCTTGTGGTTGTTTGTCTGGATCAATTTGAATTAATTGATTTTTTGATGGATCCCTTCTGAATGGTTTGATGCTTTCTTGAATTCACGGGTTTGATACAAGTGTTTTTTTTAAGGGGATAATATTTGTTCGATTAAGGTGCAATTTAGCTTTGAGGTCTGAAAATAAGCGTAAATTCTAGTCCTGATGAAGAATTGATTTTGAATTTGGTTATTCGATGATGGGATCGAGGAAGCATATTTCTTCAATATCTAATACTTTTTTTCAAATTTTAGTCCTTTTCTAAGACAAAGACTATTAAGTCATTTAGGACTCAAATAATTGTTGCCCAACTATTAAATTTCAGAGCAGTGCTTAAGGATCTTGCTACCTCGATGTAATTTTTTCTGATTTTCTTTCTACCTGATGCTGTTGATCTTTCTTGCTTTTTCTTTTATCTGGTCATTAGTGATTTAGCCTATTTTATTACATGGCACTTACAGGAAGTGATTTCTTTTTTCTATTTTTTTCTTTTCTTTTTGCAGTGACTACCTTTTTAAGCTTTTGCTGATTGGGGATTCTGGTGTTGGCAAATCATGCCTTCTGTTGAGATTTGCTGTGAGTTCTCCACTCTCTGTACTTCAGTTCTGTGTAGCTGCCATGTGAAATTCGAGTTTTTGATGTTATATGAGTATTCTTGATGAGGCAGTTTCTCAAATAATAACAGATTGTATCTTACTGCTTATCTAAGTGTAAAGAATCAAGTGAAAAGTAGTCTCTTTTGCTGATCATCCTTTTCTAACATCCTCCTTTCATCAGATATTGTGTAAAGAAATTATCTTTTGTTGTATATGCTTGTTTTTCCCGTCTCTTTTTCTCATTATTAATTTTTTACTTCTTTTTACTTGCCCCGGGGGTGCGGGGGATTTTGGAGGATTATGCTTTTTTAGCCCCCTTGTTTCTTTGGGCTGGTTACTGTGTCATAGTACTGTTGATGTATGTTTTAGTGGATATTTGTTTGTCTGATGTACTGAGTGCTTCTGGGGATGGAGTTTGAGGTGATATCTCTTACCTTTGAGTATGCTACAGGTAAGTTAGTATTGTGAATGTATAGTTTAAGTGTATCTCTATTGGGGAGCCATGTATATCTGCATATAGTTTTCCTGACAATATGTTTTATATTCTAACTGAGCTTCCTATCGTTAACAGGATGACTCATATCTGGAGAGCTATATCAGCACCATCGGTGTGGATTTCGTGAGTATTTGGTCTTTTTTCCTTTTTATGTTTTACCGAATATATTGCATCATATTAAAAGCTTTTATCATATTCTTTGATGTAGAAAATTCGCACAGTGGAGCAGGAAGGAAAAACAATTAAACTCCAAATAGTAAGTGTTTGATGTCTGTTGTTTAGTTTATTATATTGGTTGTTCCAATACCTTGTTATTTCGTGTGAATTTTGAACCACTTTGGGTATGTTATTGTGCTTGGTAAAACATATAGTCTTATGAGAGTAATGGAGCAGTAACAGTTAAATGCTGTTGCTATCTTGTAGCTCTTGTCCTGTTTCGTGGTATATCCTCAGAAATAACTATTTTTATCTTGTGCAGTGGGACACCGCTGGGCAAGAACGGTTTAGGACAATCACCAGCAGCTACTATCGTGGTGCTCATGGCATTATTGTCAGTGTTCTTACCAGTGGTTATGTTACCGTATGAGCTTTTGGATGTACCTAGTTTCTCTAATCCGCAAATTCTCCTTGTTGCATTATGCAGGTGGTTTATGATATCACTGATCAAGAGAGTTTTAATAATGTTAAGCAATGGTTAAACGAAATCGATAGATATGCAAGTGATAGTGTAAACAAGCTTCTTGTTGGCAACAAGTGTGATCTTGAATCCCAAAGAGCCGTGCCTTATGAAACTGCTAAGGTTCTTCTTCCACCAATTTACAGTTTAGTTTCTTGAACTATATTTTATGTGGCTTTGGTGCTTAAAAGGTTTCCCTGATTTTGGTTGATACTATATTGGACTTCCCTAAATCACGAGCGGATGATCGCCGAGCTCTTATGCTATGCTTGATATGGGGTTTTTTCTATTTGTGTCAGGCTTTTGCTGATGAAATTGGGATTCCTTTCATGGAAACAAGTGCGAAGAACTCCACCAATGTTGAACAAGCCTTCATGGCTATGGCTGCAGAAATCAAGAACAGGTAAGACCAGTTGTGTTGTACTTCATTTTACATCGCATCCTAATGGTTTCTATATCTTGCCATATAAGTTGAACGTTGTTTGCTTATGCCTTTCTCTGAATCTATTATATAGGATGGCTAGCCAACCAGCAATGAACGCCAGACCTGCAACTGTGCAGATCCGCGGACAACCCTTGAACGAAAAATCTGGGTGCTGCTCGTCTTGAGGGGGAAAGTCTTGAGCTCGTGCTTGATTTCCTCAGGTACCATTGCTTGTATAATTGAACCCTTGTCAGCTGTTTCATGTATGAAAATATTGTTCTCAGGATGAAACTTATATGTCGTTATTTCCATCAAGGCAACCTTCTTTTCGACTCTCTTTATGTTTTTAGGTGCTATTCTTTGCAATGTACTTGGTCTTGGACAGTACTTGTACAAAGTAGGAACTTATTGGTCTAAAATAAACATTCACTTCTTCAAGAACTTTTGATGTGTTATCCAACAGTGTGAAATATGCGTTTATCACCTTGTTTAATTTCAGTGTGATGCGTGGTTGTCAAGCTTGGTACGGATCGTCTCGTTTAACTCTTGGATCCTTAGGCCCTCTACTTGTCTCACCTTCCAATCTTCCATGCTTATGTGGCACCTGTATCTCATCGTGCCAACGGCAAGCGATTATTACATAAAATAGCTATATATCTTTATAGATGAAAGTAAACATATATTTAGAGGTCAGCTTAGATCGAGAAAGTTTTTGCATTCCGTAAGCGTGTTTGTACGAGTATTCGTCATTCAAGCAGACGTGATCATTGAAATGGTTAACGTCAGTCAGTTTGAATTTGTGATCTAGAATGAGATCTGAAGGCGGGTCTTGATCCAACTGGTAAAGCTGTTTTGTGATCTTGAAGTCATGGATTCGAACCGCGGAAACAGTCTCTTGTAGAAAATGTAGGTTAATACTGCGTCCATCCGATCGCAAAGGATTTTGTGTAAATGCAAGAACTTAGTACACCAAGAACATTCTTTTTACCTTTGAACATTCAAAATAGTATAATGTCTTTGTTGGCATACATATTTGTGTTGAAATATGAAACAGAAATTAGTTCCAGCACGGATTGGGAGAGGGAGAGAGGTGAAGTTGATGACATTGTTGGTTTCCTCTGACCAGTTTCATAGCAATGAGAGAAATAGATTAATGATCCTCTGCTTTTATAGAGTTAGGATCCCCTCACCCCAAATTCCTCACCCCACGCGTGACTCTCATCTAGCTTTACCACTCACCCTTTCTGCCACGTGTTGTGCAGTGACGCGTGGGGTGAGGGAAAAGTGGGTGAGGTGATTTCATCCCGCTTTTATAAGATTGCTAGAGAAATAATGTCTAAAAGCCTAGTTGGGGAAGCCTTCTGTTGCACCCACAATGCCAAAAGCGAGAGAAAACCCATCCCTTTTTACCTGCTTCATCCCATGTCAGCTCTTTTGACCGACTGGCTATGAAAAAAAAAAAAAAAAAAAAAAACGAGACAAAATTCATCCTTCTTTACATCTTTCACCCAATGTTCTCTTTCCTCACTGACTCGCTATGCCAAAAGCAAGAGAAAACTCATCTCGGGTGTAAACGATCTAAACCGATTCGAACATTAAGTTATCGAATTGAGCATTTTTTTAATTTTTCTAAATTTAAGTTCAAGCACAATATTTAAATGCTATTTGATCTCAAGCTAGTGCTCGAACGTATTCGAATTCGGGTCGAACTTGAACAATATTCAAACCTATGTGAACAAAAATAAATATAGTTTTTATTTTAAACATAACATATATCAATAGAAACATGCATTTTTAGCTGACATTATTGAACCATTATTAGTTTTTTTACATGAAAACTTATTATCATTAAAATTCATTGTATGTATCAAATAAATATACTAATATAACAGCAAAACATGCATAATTGTTATACATATTATAAGTTCGAACATGCTCGTGAGCTAATAAATCGAGCATCAATATGCTCAAAATCAACTCGCTAAATATTCGAGTCGATCCAAGTTCGTCTCGAGCTTTATCGATCCGGTCTAGTCGAACAAAAATCAAGCCAAACTTGATCGACTCGTAAACCGCTGGACTCATGTGCACCCCTAATCTCACTTTACTAAAATCAACCACAAACTTGATCGGCTCATGAACCGATTGACTTATTTACACCCCTAATCCCACTTTACTAATATCAACCCTTTCTCCCCTTTTCATGAATGAAAACATATTGAATCTATACAAAAAGGGAAATACACAATTGCCCCTGTGAACTCGGGTATCCTTTTGGCAGTCTTCTACAACCCAGCCTTAATATACGATAGATATGTAAATAAGCCCTAGCAGTAAGCTCCTTATCAGCATTAAGCCAAAATCGTAACGTACTATACAATCATGGGACCAAAGAAAAGGAGCGAGATCCCCTGACCCCGCGCACCTCACTCCTTTCGCGACCACCCGCCACGTGACACACAGAGGGTGGTGAGGGCTGGGTGAGGGTCACCCGCACTCAGCCTCATCAACCCCCTGTGTGCCACGTGTCAGCGGGTCATTTAATACTCTCTAAAGGGGTGTCAGGCGATCTGAACCCCAAAGAAAATGTCACTCCACACAGCAAAAGTACAAGCTTCCATTGCTCATCTCCAACATCATACAAATTGTATGCAAATTCTGTTCCCCTGCAACCTCTCACCAAATAAACTGTCCCCTTTTCACCCGTCCTATGTTGAAGCGAACACAGAGGGACTTTAATCATCGCATTCTGCGCGTCCAAATCACTACGCGTCATCACAAGCATCCTTAATAAACAAATCATGCCTATATATACTGGCTTGCCTGGCTCCATTGAAGAGCCAACTAATCCTTAACTCCGATTCTCATTCTCCTCAGTCACACGAATGGACCATCCCAGAACTCTACTAAACATCTAGCAAATACAGATTAAATAAAGAACGCTTACGGTGCACTAGGCTCCCGCGTTTGCGCATGGCCGGGGAGGGACCAGATCGCCGAAAAGGGACGGGATTGCTTCACGATCTGATGTACGGAGTCTTACCCTGCATTTTGTGTAAGAGACTGTTTCTATGCTCAAACCCGTGACTTCAATAGCGCAAAGCAACAACCTTACCAGTTACTCCAAATCCCGCTCCAAATACAGATTGAATGAAATTGGTTTCGTTTGATGAGACTAATAGAGTCGATCAAAGGCATCAAGATTGTCTGAATACTACAGGCCCCTGGAACTCTATAGTGTAATCCTACAGGATGATGGACGTTAGGGGGGCATGGTTGCATTCTAAGTAGAAACCTCAGTTTTGAAAATTCGGAAACGAATAGAAGCTCCCGTCTAACCACAACAGAAAGCTGAATATGTGTCCCTAGATGTAAGATGACAAACATAAATCCACAAAGCTGAAAACGGTTAGCTCCTGTATGATTTGTGATGCATTCCTAGTTACTTGATTCCAAAAGTGAGGGTTGATGAATGAACCAAGAGCAATTTGGAGCAAAAGATCATACACTAGCCCTGAGAGCCTCCACCATCCCAGCCCCAAGAAGCATTGTGGAAGATGCAAAGCGGAAGCCTAGCGTATTCCTAGGTTGGGTGAGGACGTATACAGTTACACACACAAAACCAAGAGCAGTTTATATGGACTGGTGGTGGATTCATCTCTGTTTTAGAGAAGAGTGGTTTCATTTACAACAAAGTAGAGTAATCAAGAAGGCAAGTAATGGAAATGGTCAGAATTGTCTATATACTTTTTTTTCCAGAATGGTCAGAATTGTCTATATACTTTTTTTTCCAGAATATGCAATTCGAATATTACGTACTCTATCATAGATGTCATGCAAGACAAGAGATAGCCGTGGTCTATTAAATTCTTCCTCAAATAAGGTCTTGTTTCGCAATGTCCAAAGCTGATACACAGTTTCTCCAAACATGTATGGCCATATATCTCCCAAGCAGTGAATAAACTGCGCTGAACAAAGATTTTTGTCTATCCACGAAGATACCCCTCCATTACTGTTAAAAACTTAAATTTGCAGGAATCAGGCACTATACAGCTCTTTTGCCCACCCACAATCCCTAAGAGCATGTACAGTCGTATCTCTAGGGTGTCCACAAAGAGCACACGCGGGAGAAGGAAGGTCATAAGGAATAACCTATCTCAAGTCAGAAGTCTATCCAAACGAGCCTGCCATAAAAGAAAATTACCTCTTTGCGGCCCTTTGAGTCTCCAAAGCTTACACCATGGTTGTCGTTCGCCATCTGTAGCATTCCCAAGTTGGATGTTATAAGCATATGCTACTGTAAATTTACCATTCGAAGTACCTCCCATCTCCATTGGGTAACCTCATCAGACGAACTATGAAGTCCATCTTCCGCCATATCCATTCCTGCACGGATAACAGGGATAGCGGATAAAATACTCCTCCATGTATGCGTGCTAGGTGTTTTAGGCGGATTGAGCCGAAGAGGGTCACCATATTTTGCTCTAAGTACTCGGACCCATAACACATTTTCGTTCAACAGTAGACGCCAAAGCAACTTAGCAAGTAACGACTGATTCATGAAACGCAACTTTTTTAGGCCAGTTCCTCCCCAACACTTCGGACGACATATCAATTCCCAGGCAACTGTGTGCAATTTCCGTGTTGTGTCCAACTCACCCCAAAAGAATGAGCGGTTAAGTTTCTCTAGTTCTTGCACAGTAGCAGCGGGCAGGGCTGCTGTTTGCATGGCATAGAAAGGGATAGTTGAGGATGCTGATTGAATGAGGATATTTCTCGCTGCTTTAGAGAGCAACCTCCCCTTCCACGACGCAAGCTTTTTCTTGGTCTTATTTATCAAGTAACTGTACGTGGCTGTAGATATCCGACCACGGAGCAAAGACATGCCTAAATACCTTCCCAGATCATATGTAACAGGTATCCCAAATCGCTGGCCGATGCGTTTGGCTTGGTGTGATGCTACGTTGGAGGAGAAATGTAATTGAGATTTGTTAACACTTACCTTTTGACCAGTGACCATACAAAACTCTTGTAGTATGGACGCCATAACCTAGGCTTGATTCTCAATTGCGTCACCAAAAAGAAGCACGTCATCTGCAAACAACAAGCGAGATATTACAGGCCCCCGTCGAGATACCTTCAAAGGATTCCACGTCTTAGCCCCTACGGCTCTATCAATGCTTTGACTCAAAAAAAATCCATACATGGAACAAAAAGATATGGCGCAAGGGGGTCCCCTTGTCGCAATCCTCGTTGAGGCCGAAAAGGTTCAAGTCTACACCCACTCCAGAGCACGCTCATCTGCACCGATGTGACAAGAAACATAATCAAGTCCACCAAGTATGTACTAAAGCCAATTGTTTGCAACACACGGTTAAGGAAGCTCCATCTAACCCGGTCATAGGCTTTCTCTAAATCCAATTTGACTGCCATCATGCCATGTTGCCCCATTTTTCTACGCATTGTATGCAGAATTTCTAAATCCAATTTGACTGCCATCATGCCATGTTGCCCCATTTTTCTACGCATTGTATGCAGAATTTCCTGAGTAACTATGACATTATCACTGGCTTGGCGTCCCGGAATGAAGCTACACTGATTAGCACTAACCAGTTTACCAATCACCATTTGTAAGTCTATTAGCTATAATCTTTGAGATGATCTTAATCGCAACATTAGATAAAGATATTGGTCTGAACTGGACACATATTCAGGTTTTTCCGTCTTAGGCACCAATGTTATAAGTGAGGTATTCATTTCAATTGGGAACCGTTTACTCCGAAAGCATTCCAACACAAATATCGTTACCGACTGCCCAACAATATCCCAATTTTGTTGGAAAAAGATGTGTGGAATCATCCGATCCTGGACACTTATATGTGCCCATTTGACAAACAGCTTTGTACACTTCCGCTGCACATACGTCTCTGTTTAAAGCTTGAAGTTCAGTTTGAGTTAGCGTAGGATAGCGCAGCTCATAACTCACGGATTGCACCTGAGCATCCTCCGCGTAAAGTCTGCGATAATAGTGTGAAACCATGCTTTTGAGTCCTGCGGCATCCTCAATCCAATTTTGATTGTCGTCCTTTAAACGACTGACTACACTTTTTCTGCGCCTCATTACTGCAGTAGTATGGAAATAGCGGGTGTTGCGCTCACCTTGCAGCAGCCAATTCACCCGTGAGCGTTGCAACCAGTATTTCTTCTCTTGATTCAATATGATCTGCAATTCCTGCTGTAGCTCCTTCTCAAGATGAAATAGGTATGAGGAAGGCCTAGAATACATGGCTTGTTGAATCCTCGCTATTCTTGCTAGACAGCGACTCTTCCTCCGGCCTATACTTCCAAACACATTGTTACTCCACCAAGGCAAACTCTCTGCACATTTGGACAGTAACTGACTTAGCTCTTGACCCTGATCACATCAATTATCCCGCAGAAAGTCTCTGAACAGATTATGTTCCAGCCAGCATGCTTGAAAAGAGAAATGACGTGCTCTAGTTTCATTTCGGTGTGGCCACAACTGTAACAAGAGAGGATGATGATCTGAGCTCGTTTTCGGAAGATGATGTAAAAGTGCATGAGGAAACTTTGTACTCCATTGCTGAATACAGAAAGTGTAATCTATTCTTTCCAAAATGCAACCATTTACAGTCCTACTATTTTTCCATGTGTACTTTGGGCCAGAATATGCCATTTGGAGTAGGCTACTACTGTCAACCAAGTATTGGAGTCCCTTATTCTCAATAAAACGTCTACCCCCTCTCTTATCCTGCTGTGAGAGGACTTCATTGAAATCTCCAATAAGGCTCCAAGGACACTGAAAAACTCCTCCTGTCACATGCAAGTCCCTCCACAGCCTTTGCCTTGTTGACTCAATGGGTGAAGCATATACTAACGTCAGAACCCAATCAACTATACCTTCTTTGATGATGGCCATATTAATACACTGATCAGAGTAATTGAGTACCTCCATTCCCACCTTAACAGAATTCCAGAAGCACAATAGCCCTCCTGCAAATCCAACCACTTCAACTGCAACGAAATCTATGAAGGAAAACTGGCGAAGAATCCTTCTACCCTTAATACTTTGCACTCGTGGTTCTATTAGGAACAGAACATCCGGTTTATATCTAACAATCAATGTTTTCAAACTCAAGAAAAAAGCAGGAGACGAAGCACCCCTACAGTTCCATGACAAAATCTGCATTGAGATGGCTACTTAAGAAGCGTGGGGTGCAAGATCCCCCTGACTATCCTTACACAATTCAAAACCATCCGCCTTAGATAAGGAGCAAATTCCTTGGCGTACATCCTCTCCATCAAAGCAATTGTAGCATCCATATGATGGATACTGTTAGCCTCAATATCAGGTGGATTTTGTTTGACATATGGAACTGCAATCTGATGCATACTGGTAGTTCTCACTGCAGGCTCACAATTTGGGTACAACACCTTCTCAGAATGCTGCAGTAGGGTCCTCTCCAGATGGATATTTGTCAAGTCACACAGAATAGGCCTATCACCATTCTCCCCATAAGGTGTTACATTGGGCTTCAACGGTGCAGCAGTCATCTTCTCCACTGAAGCAACTTTGGTCGATGGCTTGACTTTCAACGGAGTCTTCAGTGAAACTCCTTTCTTTCGCTGAGTCTTACTGGATTCACCTAATGTTTTAGATGTGGCCGAAAATTTAACCCCCTTGCCCATATCGGGGACCTCTTTAAGACGCTCACGGAGCTCATCCACATTGAAAGCTGGTGCACATTCGACACTATCCTCCTCCACATCCAGTACCCTGAACCGAGAGGTTTGAAAGTAATTCACCCCAGCACCCTTTCCCAAATGTTGTCCCTGCACAGCACCTTTAGTAAAAGTCCTCCCCATCCCTCTATCTTGCAAGTGAGCACCATGGCCACCCTCCTTATCCCCAACTTGCTGTATTTTTCCAGGTCTTTCCATAGTGCACCTTTGGTTCCTCCTCCTTCTATCATTTGATGCCACCATCCATGGACCAAAAGGTTCCTCCTCCTTCTGTCCGCTCTCAGCACCATGCTCAACAGTATTCATTCGCTCCACTTGAGCTGTTCTCCCACACTCCTCATGTCTATGCCCATACCTCCCACATTCGAAGCAGATCAAATGAAGTCCCTCATATTCAACCTTATACTCACGGTCATTAAGCATAACAATAGATGTAAGGGGTTTTGTTAAATCCACCTTCACGCAGATCCTCGCATACTTACCCCTCTGCACTCGAAGTGTAGCGGTATCCACTTTGATTGCTGTACCAAATTTATTCCCAATCTACAGTAAAACCTGCTCACTGTAGAACTCCACGGGAATCCTTGCCAACCGAATCCATGGCAGAGTAGACTTAATGACATTTCCTTCTGGCTGGAAAAAGAGCCTCCACTTCATCACTGTTAAATAATGTCCTTGAATTATCCAAGGGCCAACTTCAAGAACGTGTTGATAATCATCCTTAGAATAAAAATGAACAATATAATATCTCTCCTCCAAGTCAATTATAGCGCAACCATCCTTCATACTCCATAAAGATGGCAGCCTCTGCTCCAGAACACGAAAAGAAATGGTCCTACCCAGAACCTTGATAATCAGAGCGCGTCTCCAAGGCTTACAGAGAATTATACATTCGAAGCTTGGGATATTCATTGAAATCCGGCCAGATATGACTTCTCCTGCTTCTTCAATACCTTGATCTTTCACATCTTCAAACATTTCTATATCACTACCCTCATCATCACTAATGTAAATGGGTTTCTCCATCGGCTGACTTCTCAGAACATGAGAAACTTTTCGTACCCTATGCAGCACTAGTAGAGGTCAGATCATCTCTCTGTAGGACTACCTCCCCATTTGCATGCCTTTTATATTTTTTGATACTTCTCGCAATTTGATCTGCTTCGTCAGTACTCTGTCCTCCGCCTTCCCCAACAGCATCCAGATCCATGATCAGCGTATTCCGTCGTCGATGTGCCGGAGCACTACGCCGGAAGAAAACGGTTTACGAAGGTTACGCAGCGGTTACGTCGGTTACGCAGCGGTTACGTCGCTCAGTTTAAAGGTTTTTAATTGTCTATATACTTTAACTAACAAGGCCATATACTTTTACTAACAAAGCCAACAAAGCCACCGGCGACCAACAATAATCAATAAGCTCTGGTTTAAAAGTAACAAAATTGTTTTCAAGAACATATCAAAACTGATCGATGAATAGAGAAGTCAAAACTATAAACGAGACTATAATGCCTCTAGATAAGCAACCAAAAAAGGCATCCATGCTGCCTAGAAGTCAGACAAGATACACTGGATTACATCTAAATGTACACTGGTAAGAAAACAAAATCCTAGCACCATTTCGACAGAGCTGAAAAAGTATTATTAGTTTAGGTATGCAAGTAATGAGCTACCAAATGAAAATGCACGAGGATGGAAATTTAGAAGCTCAAAACAAGTGCTTTACTCCCTATTTAGAACCCAGAGTTGGGAATTGCCCAACATCTTCAATAGCTGGAGCTTCAAAGTTGTTCGTGTTTCCTCCATACCCTCCTCCTCTACCACGGCCACGCCCCCTGCCACGACCTCCTGGGCGGTAATAGTTTTCTCCTTCAGCAGGTTTCAAGAACTCATTGATGCTCAGAGACTGCACCACATTAACAAATGAAAGTTAAACAAAATACAAAAACAAAATATACAAGGATTCAACAAAGTGCACTACAGACCATATATATGAATGGGTATTGCTATAACCAGTGCTAACAGGAACACGTACAAAGGTTTAGAAGCAAACCTTTTTTGCCTTGTCCACAACCTCCTTGCGCTTGTCTTTGTCAGTTCCCTGTAGATAGAGCATCAGAGGCACCATTAGTATCTTGCCTAGCACGTAAATTTTGATTCATCAGGTCGTATTTGAATAATTTACCAATTTGACGAAGACGTCATCATCATTCTTCTTGTTGGATAGCAGCTGCATAGAACGGAATTCCTTGTCCACGTCAACCTTCCTCTCCTCGGCCTTTAGCACCAACAAGGCTTTTCTCTTCTCTTCAAGTACTTTTTCATACTCCTCCAGAGTCATCTCCTGCAATCACAGAGTTCCCAGCAGAAGATAAGGATCACATCACACACTTCATTTAAAAGGCATGGAAAAATAAATAAAAAACTTGGGATATATAATGGATGGGGATCAAATCCTATTAAATCAAGAACAGCACATGACTACCTTATTCTCAGCTTCCTGCTCTTTCTTTTCATCTGATTCAGTCTCAGGAGAATCCTTCTTGTCATCGTCAACAGCTTTCAGCCCAGATTCTTTCTCTGTGTCAACAATTTTATCAACCTCATTTGCTGGTTCCTCGACCTCCCTACAAATTTTCAGTACATTAGAATACTTCAATAATATAAGAACCTCTAATTTCATCCGTATAACAAGCATCCTTCAACATTTAAAAAGCCAAGGAGACGAAACCAACTTATTCTGAGAAAAACATGTTATTTAGACATGAGTACTCACGCAACAATCTCATCAGATGGGGCTCCCCAATTTCCACGACCTGCACCCTCACGCTTAATGTCATCCCTTTTGGTGAAACAAATGAAAAATGGACATATCACAATTCAAGCAACAACAAATATAGTGCCTAACAAGTTCAGGAGCTATAATCCAGAGATTTTATAGGAAGAAAAACTGACTAAGTAAACGTCACAGAATTAATATTATGATAATCATTATCCAAATCACTCACCCGCGTCCGCTACCACTGTGGCGTTCAAATGGCCTCCTAGGTCGATATTCCCCATCAGTGCTATCATCTCCATTACTGAAACCACCTCGGCGGCCACCACGAAAACCGCCACGAGTACCACCATAACCACTATATCCACGCCTTTCATTTGTCTTTCCTGCTTCCCCATCTTCTGTGCCTCTAAAGCCTCCAGAATATCTATTACTGGCAGCATTATTTTCAATATCACCATAATCTCGGTCATATCCACGACCACCTCGGCCACGGCCTTGACCACGGCCACGGGCACCACCACGTTGCGTTTCATTCCTTGCCTCTCTAACTGTTCAGAACAAATAAAACATGAAGAAAATGGGGGAAAAGACAAATACATAAACCCACCTTAAAAGTCCCGATAACAATTAAGAACCCAAATACACACAAGAAACAAGGCTTCGGCATATTTAAAAAAGGAAACACGGTCCAGGAGCGAGCAAGCGGAGATAACTTTTTGTTTCACTGTTTAAGGCTGCAAGACAAAGTTAATAGAAAAATAACCAATATTTTCACTTTTAAAATCACGAATTTTAATAGAGCGCCCAAGCAGCATAGCTTGCTTCAGTAAAAGGATACAACCATGAATAGGCACAATATATAGCGGAGTGCAAGACACGCGCTTCAAGCAGAAAATTTACTCAAACAAGAGCATTTTCCTCCACTCAAACTTCCTAAAACGCATTGTCTTAACAAGACTGAAAAAGTACGCCTTTTGGCTATCAATGAAAATTTAACTTACAAAAAGATGTAAGAAGAAGAAAGGATTGTCTATAACATCTGATGTTGGATAATAATTTCTGCCTAATCAGAAGCTTTCGAAAAGAATACGTTCCCATATGTTTCCTCGAAATGTAAAAACAACCTTCATGGTTCTACATTAATTCACTACGATGCAATTAAAAAGTATTGAGGTTATTCTAACCAATTCTAGTGAAAAACAAAAAGATAACAATTGCAAAAAAAAAACACAGAGATTCAAACTAAAACATTAAGAGGGCAACAGAATATCATTCTTATCAATCTCAAACGCAGATGTAGATGGAATAAAACACCAGCATCCTAGAAGACATTTAACAATTCTTTTAGAAATAAATACCCATAGTTAAGCTTTCTACATATAATTGTTTGTTTCCCAAAATAAACAATCAAGGTAAAGCTGGCTCATCATGAGATAAACCTTAAGAATCAATTGTTAAAAGATAAATAGATTTGAAAACATGAATTGCTTGATAAAAATACGAGACAATAAATATCTAAACCATCAAATTCCATAAATTTTACATCAGTAAAGTCAACATTGCCTAAAATGTAACTATAAACATTTTCAAAGTAAAGAATACAACTCAACCTTTGAAAAATGCAAATTCTACTTCAATATATTAATGTCTTGTCTTCACATCACATATCCTGTTAACCCAAAAAAATTTTCTTTCATGGTTGATTATAGACCAAACAGGACATTGAGCCTTATTCCTACTCATATACCAGTGAATAATTTGATAAATTTTCAAAATCAAATTCAGGTTGTAACCATATGAGAAGATTGACTGAAGTTTGGTGAACATTGACAAGAGAAAGGGAAAATGAGCTAAATTTGCAATAGAATATTTATACAGTTCCATATAAATCAACACAAATAGTTTTACCAAAAAATTGTTCAAATAAAACCAAATTATCTGTTAGAAGGTAAACTAGTTTTTTTTTTCTGATTGCAGTAAGAAATTAGTACTTCTTGAAGTTTTAGCAATTGAATGGGTGTTTCATGACAATGAGGACAAAAGGTCTCCAATACCACACAGGCATACATGCTTAATACGTACAGATATGTGTACATAGGCACATGTATACGTGTGTGCCTATATATACATACACACACAAATATATAGATAAATACATATATATTCACACACACAAATTGATCTGAATTTACCCATGTAAAACTCAAGCCAAGCGAATGTTGTTCCACAAACTATGGATATCCATACATATCAAAAAAAAAAAAAAAGGATGACATGTTAACTTATTCAGGACCACTGTAATACGCAAAAATCAGTAACGAAGAAAAAATTCCAATTTATAAAAATTACATGTTCCCTATTAAGGAAAAGGTATGGTCACTGACGCAAATCCAACTAAACACATAATAAATTGAAAAACGATTAGAGTAACAAGGATCATACCAGCCTGGGAAGGCGGCAGAGGCTTGGAAGGAAGCTTCGCTGCAGCTGTATTCTTTACAGGCAGAGTTTGAGAAGGACCTTTCTTAGCAGCCACCGGAGCTTTCGCTATCTGAGCAGCAATTAACTGAGCTGGATCCTCAGTATCATCATCACCCAGAAGATCAAATGGATTCAAAGTGGCCATTTCTCCGACGCACTACCCACCTGGTATGTCTACAGAAAGGCCCGAACTAAGATTTTCTTTTATAGAATTGAACAAGAACTAAACATTGGAATCCATAACAAGAAGGATTAAGTTACAGAGAGATGAAAAACACGAAAACAGTTGTTTGATAGAGAAACTGCTTGATAAACCCTAGGCAAAGCGGCTGATAAGTGAAGTGGTGGATTTGGGGCTAACGTTAAAAACCCTACTGGAGAGGGGTTAATCGTAAGGTGCACGGAGGCTGTATGATGCCTCATCGTGCGGACTCGGGGAGTTTAATAATTGGGGGAAAATCTAGTCATACGTATTATGGCGCAAAATCGCTACTGGATCAAAAAATGGATGAATTGCTTCGTACAATACCAAAAAGTGAAATTGCACAGAGAATCCTATTATTTATTAGTTTTAACGGGATATATTAAATAATATTTTTTAGTTTACTTTTATAAAAAAAAAACACACATCTGAACATCTCATAACCCCCCATAGACGAAGCCTCGAAATCAATTAGGTAATGTTGTTATTGTTACTTTTATAAAAAAATACAATGTATTATGATGTATTTCACACCGTAATATGAGACAAACTTATCAAACTAAGTTAGAAATAACAAAATATGCTAGTAAAGCTTTTCCTACATTAGCAATCGTATTTATGATTACCATAACTATGTTATTTAAGTGCATTTTTTATAATGCAACTTATAAAAAGAATTTACATGATATTTTTATGGTAACACGATATTATGATGGTTAACTTTAGAGGTGGTAATCTTAGACACGACCAGAATCTGACACGTTCCTCGCGGGTATGGGTATCGCTTTGGCGGGTTTCATGTACAAATCAAGTAAGACCTGAAACTTATCCGCTAAGAGCGGGTCGTGTCCAGGTACACCCGCACATTACTCATTTATACACGACATACCCGTTTTTAAATATTTAAATATAAATTATAAATTATTAAAGTAAGGATTATAAAATAAAAAAGAAACTCCTAAAACATAAAAACCTAATATGTGATTCTCAATTTTCCATTCTCTTCCTTCTTACCTATACAATTGCCCCTTGTCGTCCCTACCCATCATTCTCTATTTTTCTCCCTTCACTCACTCTTCACTCTTCTTAGTTTTCACTTCTTACTTCTCACTTAAGCGGCAGCAGACAAGCAAGCGATATTGGTTACGTTCCAACCAAGTTGGTGAAGCAAAAGGACAGACCAAAATTCACTTTAAACAGAAAAGGACATTGAAGAGATGGAGATGATTCGACGTTATGATTTAACTTTGATTCTTTAAAATTTGAAATACTTTCTATACGGAGGTCTCTCATTAGCGACACGCCATTACCGTCACAGTCCTATGGCGAGCTCTTCTCTCCTCTCTTCTTTTGTAGCCTCACTTTCCATCTTCTTAGGATTCAGGTCATTGCACCTTACCTTATCGTTGTTCTTTTTGTGTATTTCTTTTGCTAAATGATGCATTGTCATTTTTCATTTTGTATATTTTTCTTATGGATCATATTATTGATTATATGTTAAAAATATTTCTCTTATAGTTTTATGTTATAATTTCGTTTAATAACCATTATTGTTCTTCTGCTTATAGCAATGTTCTTCATAAAATATTACGTCACCTCATGGATAAAAATTGTATACCTGAAAATACACGAAATGATTCATACACGACCTGAAATATTTGTACTTGTCAAGTTTGTGGGTATACCTGATACACGACATGAAACCTGACATGTACATGTTTGGGTATCTATTTACGTATGCGAAGCAAACGGATAAGGTATGGGTCTGATACTTTGATACTCGAAAAACACAAAACACGACCTGTTTACCATCCTTAGTTAACTCATTTGGTAGGAAAGGGGAAAAAGCAAAAATAATAATAATAATAAGTCATTTGTATTTTGCAGAAATTATACAGAATTGTTTTCCCTATATCTTAAAATGACTCTCTGATTATTTCACAGATAATTGCGGTGCAGCACACTTTCTGCTCTCCTTTAGATCTGTATGCAATCCTTCCCAAAAAAAAACAATCATCACACTTTAAAAGAAATTATGCTCATTTCAATGCGTTTGAAAAAAGGGATGGGAACTCCTACCCTCATTTCTCTCACCCCATGCGTTACTGTACGACACGTGGCAGCAGAGGTGGGCTCACCACCCACCCCTGCTGCCACGTGTCGCGCGGTGACGCATGCGGTAAGAGGTTTGTAGTGAGGGGATCCTAACCCTTGAAAAAACTAGTAGACTTAATTGTACACGGATTGAAGGCAGGCGGGCCCTCGTGACGCCTGCGAGGGATTGGCAGGTTGGTCTTTGAATTGAAATTCAACGTGTCGTTTGATTCGTATTTGTATATCGGAATCAAAATTAGAATGGGTATGACATGATATGAGTTTAGAGGATATGAGTTTGTACCTAAAAGTGATAGTTGTTTGGTATTGAAGTGGAAATAGGTATGATAAACATTGATGATGCTTGGAATGTATCGGAACAATGATGGACATTGTGTCTTTTTTATAAAAAAATTAACTTTTGATTTCTAGTTTGACATAATACACAATAGACCGTAACAATATTCGTATATGTTTAAGTCCTAGATGGTTTAAGAGTAAAAAATACCGACCATTTTAAAGTAAAATCACAAAGCCCAAGGGCCGAGTGTACCACATGCGCTATTAAAGGGGGAAAAAACTAGACCACCAGTCATAAAAGTAGTCAATAAGCAATTTTTTAAACCCAAAATGCCCTTTATTTCTTAAAACTAAAAAAGAAAAAAAAAACAGAAAGAGGGAAAAACAAAACATCGGCTTCCTCATATCTGCTCCAAGCCTCCAACTTCCTCCGCATCTCTTCCGCCCCACCACTCTCCGGCATCCTCCCCCACACACATCGACACGATCGCGACAAAGGAGTTTAACAAACTGAGCTGAACTGAATATCAGGTTTTTAAATTCAGATTTGTTTAGCTAAACGAGTTATTTGACTCAGTTTGTTTACCGTAACGAACATTAAATTTTGTTCAAGTTCGGCTTAATAGCACTATAATTGTTTAAACGAGTTGAATAGTTTGCAAAACAGTCCGGCTCGTTTTAGTAAATGAAACATATTTAGATGTTTCGAGAAACGAGGTGTTTCGAGAAAGGTTAGGCTTGACTAGTATAGCAGATAATATAAGGGAGGGTAGAATGAGATGGTTTGGGCATGTCAAGCGGAGACAGAAAACGGCGTCGGTCAGAGCAATTGAAAGCCTCATTGTAGAGGGAAACATGAGTAAAGGCAGACCCAAACTGACTTGGGATGAGCAGATAAGGCACGACCTATTAGATTTGCACCTCTCTGAAGACATGGTCCAGAATAGGAGTTCATGGAGACATAAGATTAAGGTTAACGAGGTATAGGTCATATATAGGGACACTTTAGAGTATATTTAGGGACATAAATAGGCGTAGACAATATCTACAATCTAGGTTGACTTTCCACTTGGTTGCGTATGTTATGCCGTTGTTTTACATTACATGTACATATACACATGATGTGTATTTTAATATCGAAAGTCCATTCTTTGTATTTCCTGAATTCCCTCACTAACACACTAGCACATCATATCTCTATTATCATGTCATTTATGCAGGTACATATAGAGCCGGGGGTCTCACTGGAAGCAGACTCTCTATCCCTTGGGATAGAGGTATTGTCTGTCTACCACTTACCTTCCCCAGACCCTAAGGATAGCTTTTGCTGTCGTTGGGATATACTGGGTCCGGATGATGATGAATAAAGTTAACAAACAAACTCAAATCAAATACGAATCAAACGTAAACAGTTCACAAACTATTCGGTTCGCTTAACACCCCTAATCGCGACAAGCTGTCCCAACCAACAGCATTTATAACGGCCCCACTGCCCTCCGCCCCCATCACTCCGCTCCCTTCCCCTCTGCCCCAATCAACAGTCTCTTCACCACTTCTATTGTTGATATTGATAGTTGCAGAACCTATTGGACGGGAAATTGGTCAAGGGATTGTTGCGGGACAGGCTGTAGAGCGTATTGCAAGAAGTATTTATTATGTTTTGAAAAAATTATATTGCTTAAAAACAAATAAAGAACATCTAATGATATTGAAGTATTTATATTTTGAAGGATTTATATTGCTTTAAAAACAAATAAAGAACATTTAATGTCACAATAGTATAATTGTAACGATCCAGATTCGTCTAACTGATTTTAAACATGGTCTCTGTTGGGTCCAGTGCCGTCACTATAGACAAACACTATTGAATATCAATTGAATCGAGCAATGTTGGCATTTAACACTTAGGTCCTACTTATATAATATGTCACTATATTCCTCCTTTTTGATGTGGGGTTTTTTTGGATTTTTACATCTCACCTTCTTAATGAGCTAGCGTAATTGCTAGAATTTCTACTAAGATACCATGTTCCCCCTAATATCATGTATTGTTCATTTCGCTCCGTCGACGTTAGTCGGCATAATTGTAACATCCGGATTCACATATAGGATAATTGTAACGATCCGAATTTGCCAGCCAATTCTATGCTGACGTCTGTTCGGCCACGACGTAGTCACTATAGACAAGCACTATTGAATGTCAAATGATTCAGGATTTCATCCTCGAAGGCCCGAAAAGGAATAATTCTTGTAACATACTTATATATCATGTCATCAATCTCTTTCTTATTCAACGTGATATTTTTTGGTTCTTAACATCTCACCCCTCTTAATGGGTCAACGTCTCCGCTAGACCTCTACTAAGGGACGAGGATCCCCTAACGTTTCAGTTTTGGCCCTTTACCCCCTGCGACGCTAGTCGGCTCGGAAACCATAATTGTGTAACAACCAAGATTTTCTCACTCTATTCTAAACTTGACATATGTTTTAGTCTGACGTCATCGTTATGTGCAAACACCACTGAATGCTAACTAAGCTAGGCTTTTATTCTCACAAACCCTAAAAATTTTCATCATTAATGATATTTAACACTAGATTACTTATATATCATATCCCCATCAATGTGAAAATCTTTTGATATTCACAATGATGACAGGAAATATTACAATTCAACAAGTGGCAGGAGAAGACGGGGGGTTTGATGGTCTCATTGGCACATGAATTTATAAAGAAAATGAATCATCATGCATATAAATCATGTTAGATTGAATAGAGGATATGATAAAGATCTCTATCCGACATGCCAATGAGACAAAGTACAAAATAAATTTAAATTGGATATGAACCGTTTCAATATCAAATCAAAAAATGTTAGAATTCATAGGAGAAGAAACAGATTTAGTGTCTATGAACAGATGATGTGACTAAAGATTTTATATTCTTTGATGAGGGGTGGGTTCTCCCCCACCTGTACCAGAGACCCCTTAGCCAGGTGGGATGTAAATCGAATGATGTGCTCCACCGGCAGTCCTGCAAAAGGAGAGGACACACGAGACTCAGCCAGCCCAGAGGCAACCCTTGTAATATTTCAACAAGGATTGTCTCCACACGGACTCGAACTCGGGACGTCGGGGTTCTAGCCCCAATCACCTTTGCCACTCACCACTGGACTATGTCCCTGGGGCAAGATTTTATATTCTAACTGTTACGAACGATTTCGTTTCCTAAGCTTTTCCATTTTTTACTTTTATCTTATTCTATCCTCAGGTTTAGGACCGTTTCCTCTTCCTTGAAGACCATCACATTGTAATCTTTACAATTGTAATGGTACATATGTAGTAGGCATTTAGAACAAGCATTGTTTCCAAGAACACCATATCAAAATTGATCCACCATTAGAAGTCAAAACTACAAAAAGTACTATAACGCCTCTAAATAAGCAACCAAAAAAGAGTATCAATGCAGGCTAGAAGCCAGACAAGATACCCTGGACGACATCTAAATGTACACTCGTAGTAAAGGATATACAATCCTACCACCATTTCAATACAGAGATGAAAAAGTAATTATTAGTTTTGGCGGTCATACCTGTAAAGAAAATGCACGAGGATAAAAATTTAGGTGCCCAAAAGACGGGTTTATTCCCTATTTAGAACCCAGAGTTGGGAATTGTCCAACATCTTCAATAGAAGGAGGCTCGTAGCTGGTGGTGTTTCCTCCATAACCCCCTCTACCACGGCCACGGCCCCTGCCGCGCCCTCCAGAGCGGTAATAATTTTCTCCTTCAGCAGGTTTCAAGAACTCGTTTATGCTCAAAGACTGCACCAAAAACAAATGAAAGTGAAACAAAATAAGAAAATGGAACACGTTGAGAATTATAGAACGATACCTATACGTAACACCTAATACCCATCCATGTTTTACTTGCAATTTTTATCCACGTAGGGTAATCCAACTTTGTCACAAAATGGCCCATTTAACGACATCAGCCTTCGGCTCAACAGCCATCAAACACGTGACATACTTTTATTTACATTTTATGTTCATGTGTCCGACACATGTTGCAAATGTTACCCATCTGTTCAAATGCCTGTTGCAAAATGCATCAACAATAGCTAGCATCATGAACAGCAAACGCTTTGTTCCATTAGTTTAAGGAGTTCCCGATGTACTAGGCTTCCGCGTTTGCACTGGGTACGGGGAGGGGCCGGTCGTAAAGCGATTTGATGTCGTTAACGAGTGATACCGTTAAATGGGTCATTCAGGACCAAGGAGGATGACAACATATGGATCAAAATTTGAACGAATACTAGGTGTTACGGACATTGAATATATGGATTAAGAATGTCAATTTACAAAAAAAAAAAGAATTAGAATGTCAATTAACCGTATCCCAAAGATAAATGGGCCATTTGGGAATAAAGTTGACAACATATGGCTGAAAATTGAAAACAAAAAACATATGAATACTAGGTGCTACAGGCATTTAACATACGGCTATAGAATGTTAGTTACTCGTGCTACAGAACACAAACATGAAATGATATTGCTACGAATAACAATAACTGGAACACATAGGAAGGAGCAGACGCATACCTTCTTTGCCTTGTCTACAGCCTCCTTGTGCTTGTCTTTGTCAGTCCCCTGTGGATAAACGCAGCAGAAGCACCATTAATGTCCTCCAAGTTAATCTTAATTCATCAGGTAATGCGCAAGTAATTTACCAATTTGACGAAGACCTCATCGTCATTTTTCTTGTTGGATAGCAGCTGCATAGAATGAAATTCCTTGTCCAGGTCAACCTTCCTCTCCTCCGCCTTTAGCATCAACAAGGCTTTTCTCTTCTCCTCAAGTACTTTTTCATACTCCTCCAGAGTCATCTCCTTTAATTAAAATTCACATAAAAAGATCAGGGACCACACCACAATAAACACAAAAGTCCAAGGTAACTAACTAGGGGTACATGATGAGTGAGGATCAAAACCGATTGAATCAAGAACATCAATTGCCGCTCTGGTCCAAGAGCTACCAGTGGCTACATTACAATAGCATGATCACACAAGCATCACTGTATAAAACCTAAACATGATGATCCGGTATGAATAAAGGCACCCAGAGACAAATTTCTGACTGTAAGACCAGTAAAATGTGATGACGAATAAGTTAGTCTACTGAATTCTAGATCTATGGCAAAAGATGGCCGAGTCTAAAATTATACCATACCAACAGAACGGAATTACACCATAGACGGTCAAAGACAACTTTTGCTTGCATCTCCTGAGAAACTCTCAGGAGACCGCATTTGCAAGCGCTAAGCTATATGACAGTGAAAAAACTGAACAACAAAGATTCATGCCATCACCACAAGTACATAAGAAATACAGGAAGACACTCATTCGGTAAGGATATCACTAGCTAATACATCAATATTCATTAAAAAAACATTGGTTTAAACAAAAGGTCACAATTGGGAAAATGGAACATGGAGTAATGACATAAACAGACAGCTACAGATGCCAACTATACAAGTGCACAACAAAACAAATTTACAGTATCATGTGATCACTAACACATGACTACCTTATTCTCAACTTCCTGCTCTTTCTTTTCATCTGATTCAGCCTCAGAGGAATCCTTCTTGTGATTCTCAGCAGCTTCCAGTCCTGATTCTTTCTCAGTGTCAACAATTTTCTCAACCTCAGTAACTGGTTCCTCGACATCGCTACAAATTTTTTATACATTAGTAGTCTTCAATTATATATGAACCTCAAAAGCTATACGTGCTACAAGCATCCGGGCAAAGAAACAAAAGCAACTTATTATGAAAAAAGCATGTTGCCAAAATAAAGTACTCACGCAGCAATCTCATCAGATGGGGTTCCCCAATTTCCACGACCTGCACCCTCACGCTTAATTTCATTCCTGTTGGTGAAACAAATGGACGTATCATGATTCAAGTAATGACAAGAACAGAGGCAGGAATATACCGCAACATGAAATCAGGAGCCAGAATCCAGAATCCAGAATCCAGAATCCAGAATCCAGAATTATCATAAGAAGAAAAAACTGATTAAGTAAACAGCCCAGAATGACTATGACGATATTCACAATCCACATAACTCACCCACGTCCGGTACCGCTGTGGCGTTCAAACGCTCTCCTAGGTCGATATTCCCCATCGGCACTATCATCCCCATTACTGAAACCACCGCGGCGGCCACCACGAATACCGCCACGAGTACCACCATAACCACTATATCCACGCCTTTCATTTGTCTTCTCCTCTTCCGCATCTTCTGTGCCTCTAAATCCACCAGAATATCCATGACTCGGAGCATTTGAATTTTCAGTATCACCATAATCTCGGTCATATCCACGGCCACCTCGACCACGTCCATCTCCTCGTCCATCACCACGGCCACCTCGACCACGTCCATCTCCTGGTCCACCACCACGGCCACCACCACGTTGTGTTTCATTCCTTGCCTCTCTAACTGTTCATAACAAATTAAAAATGGATGGGAAAATACTGCATCCATAAAACCACCTTAAGAGTCCCAATGACAACTAATAACCCAAAATTCCCTCCTCTCACATATAGTAAACAAGGATCTGATATATAAAAAAACGAAACACGCATTGGAAGCCAGGAAGGGGGGAGAAAATATTAAAGATTGCATCCATAAAACCACCTTAAGGGTCCCAATGACAACTAATAACCCAAAAATCCCTCCTCTCACATATAGTAAACAAGGCTTCAACATATAAAGAAGCGCGAAACACGCATTGGAAGCCAATAAAGGGGGAGAAGATATTAAAAATCCCTCCTCGCACATATAACATGTGTCAGAAACCGGCAAAGGGAGAGAGAATACTTTTGTTTAACAAAAAAAAGAAAGACAAGTCACTGTTTAAGGCTGCAAGATGCAATGGACAGCTAAATCATCAATGAAGCCAACTTGAAATTATGAATTCAGAAACAGATCCCAAACCACCCCACTTGCTTCAGTAAAAGGATGCATCCTTGAGGCACAAGATACAAGTGCAACACAATGTGGTCCTTAAACAAGAGCATTTTCCCTTCGAAAGCATTGTCTTACCCGAACTGAAGAATCTATTCCATTTGTCTCCGATTTAGTCCAAGAACCTTTTCAACAACCAGATGTAAAGAAAGAGGAATAAAAGGATTGTCTATGAAAAAGAATGTTAAATAATAACTAGGCTAATAGCTTCCTTAGGTCTTTGACCTTTCTAGTTATATGTTTCCTTGAAATGTAAAAACATGTTTTGGTTCTACATTAAGCGACTAGAATGCAATTATGAATTATTGAAGTTATCTAACCCGCTATAGTGAAAAAGATGGCACATACAATAAACCATACAGATTCAAGGTCAATCATAAAGAAGGCAACAGGCATGCAATTCCATCGGTCCCAAAACACCCCTACTTAAATAATTAAGCACACACCAGTAACCTAGTATTTGAGTATTTGGTACCACACAACAGTTTCCCAGTATTTGAGTGGAAATGGTTATTGCTTAATAATTCTTTGACAAATAAACATGCAGGATGAAACTACCTCAATATACTCGTGTTGTTTCTCAAAATAAACCACCAATGCAAAGCTGACTTATCAGGAGATTCATTAAAAATAAATTATTTGAAAAATGATTTAAGCCTCACTGACACTGGACAATATACCTTTTGAGGAAACTTGGAATACAATTGCGTCAATAATGCTGGTCTTTGAACATATGTTTTTGCTTGATAAACATAATTCTTTAACTTTGCTTGATAGTGACTGCTATCTTTCACATTTAATGAAATAATTATTCAACCTTAAAAAAATGCAATTTTTACTTCAATTTGTTATCGTCTTGCCTTCACATAGCATATCCTGTTAAGCCTAAATTCTCTTCATGCTTGGTTACTAACCTATAAGAACTTCCACTCTTCTTCCTATTCATACACGCGTAAAATACTTCGTCAAAATCAAGTGCTTGGTGCAACCAAATGACAAGAAAAGTTTGACAAAATTATTGATAGGAAAACGCTGGATATGCAAAGGAATTTTTATAGTCTGATCCAAATAAACAAAAAAAAATAGTTTTTTAAAAAAGCATATGTTATCCCTCAGGGGTACATTTTTTTTTCCTTCTGATTGCCGTACAAGCATATGTAACTCTTCTTGGAGATTTCAGCAATTAATTAGGTGCAATTTCCCACATTGAGGACAAAAGGGACACCGAGACCGAGTGGCCATACACGCATAATACAAACATCTGTGTATATGTGTGTGTATTATATTGATGCACAAGGTATATATATTCATATATAAGAATGAAACCAACAGAATACGGTACTCCAAACAATGAATATCCATACATATCAAGACATATGGCATTCTAAGTTATTCAAGGTCACTGTACTGCACAAAAATCAGTGATGGAGAAAAAATACATATTAGAAAACTGACTATTCCCCAATTAGGAAAGGATTATAGAAGCACTGATACAAATCCAACTACACACATCACCAACTTAAAGAAGAACAAAACAACATGATTCATACCAGCCTGGGAAGGCGGCAGAGGCTTGGAAGGAAGCTTCGCTGCAGCGGTTGCCTTTACAGGAGGAGCATGAGCAGGACCTTTCTTAGCAGCGGCCGGAGTCAACGCCGCCGGAGATTTCTCTTTCTGAGCAGCAACGAGCTGAGTAAGGTCATCAGTGTCATCATCACCCAGAAGATCAAATGGATTCACTGTCGCCATATCTCCGCGGCACTACCGAGCAGCTTTATCAATCTAAATCCCCGAACTTGAGATTTTCTGTACAAAATTAAACAAGAACTAAACATTGGAATCCATAGTCAATACAGGACTAAAATACAGAGCGATGAAAGTAATAAAGGTGTTGGTCGGAAGAGAAAATGCTTGGTAACCCCTAGCCAAAGCGGCTGAGAAGTGAAGTGGACTCGGGACTGACGTTAAAAGCCCTACTCCAAAGGGGTAACTGTATGGTGCAAAGACGTCTATGCTGCCTTACCATGCGGACTCAGGGAGTTCAATTGGACTGGGCTACACCGTGGAGATCCAGTACAAGGTTTGCATAAATGAGCATACTTATGGTGAGACAAAAAAAATTGGTTGTCTAAGGGCATAACTATTCGAGTTAATACATTGTTTCAGAAAGATATATGTTCGTATGTATCAGAACACACGCAGTTGTTGTGTATAAGTTTGAATTATTTTTAAAAACATTATTTTATTAAGTCTTAAGAACTTGATCAAATGCAAAAGGATGTTAAAACACCAATCTGTATCCTGAAAATGTCAAAGTGACATCGATCATTCGATGTGTATATCACTCTCTAAAAAAGACATAGATCGATCAATGTATATCGAGATCAAAAGTGAAAACATACTAGAAAACATCGATCTCTCAATCTGAAATACATCGATCGATCAAAATGCACATCATACCTTACATGGATCGATCGATGTTGGACATTTTAAGACTAATACCACACTATGAGACTTTGATCTCTCAATTAGAGCAACATGGATCGGTCGATGTATACATAAGTCTCTAAATCTGAGACATAGATCGATCAATGTTGGTGTAATTTGAAATAATTTCTTTAATGTGTGACAAGCAAGTAAGCATTTTTGATATACACATTATCTCCTTTGCATATGATAAAGTTTTTAAACAACCCACATATGTTCATCATGATTCTATTCTTCAACTTGGTGTGCATATACATATATAGTGTTGTATCACTAACTTGCCAATGAAGTTGTGACAACTTGCCACAAGGGCGAAAAAGTTTTTTTTTTAGCTTTTGAAGGTCATATCTCATAAAGGATATATAAGAATAAAAAACAAAGATAGAGTATCATTACATCATTTGACATAATTAGTTCACAAGGACACTTTGGTCATTTCAGATACAAGGTCATTTTGATCATTTACAGAAGCTTATTTTTGTGTAATGGTATTACTATATGATTTTCTTATATATGGTATTCATGGTTTTTGAGCCCGTAACAAACACTCTAGAGGAGGGGTGAATAGAGTGTTGCGTAATTTGACAGAATTTTCTGATTTTTGACTTTATTCAACTCAAATGGAAATTCAAAATCAAATCAATAATGGGAGATGGGAGACAATGAATGAGTACGTCCGATATGGAGTGGTTCGAATCGTAAATGATTCTACTCCACTACCACTTTGTTGCCAAAGTGGATTTTAAACAATTACTCTTATTATTAAAGCTAATAACAACAACAACAATACTTACACTAACAACTTAGTGTAAGCAACCACAACAACAATTTCTTGTACAAAACACCTTTGTGCAGCTACAACAACTTCAGCTCTAAGCAAGAACAACTTCTTGCTACCTCACAACTTCAACAAAGTTCTCTCAAGAACTTTCTCACAGTGAATTAAAGAAAGTAGTCGGGTTTACACTTTCTTACTAGTCTAAACACAAGTAAGAGATCAAATATTTATGGTTTCTCTTGTGTTAGACCTGCTATCTCTCAATATAGAATAATGAAGAACAAAGAAAGGTTTAACAAGCTTTAACCACTTTTACACATATGAGAGAAATATACAACAATGAAGAATGGAGCTTAATGATAGTGAAAGTGTATATACGCGTCATCTGAGCTTCTTCTATTTATAGGAGATGTTAACCACGTTTTTAAGCATTCCCCGTGTCTTCAACTCCATCAAATGTCAAGACAATGTCCAATTAGTCTTTAGCCATCCTATGGAGTAATTTGATCCTCAATTGCCAACTTAAAATATCTTAGACATGGATATAATAGTCAAGGAAGCATGTCTAATGTTAGAGAAAAGTCCATAAGAAATTTGAGCAAGATTGGAAATAGAAAATACCATGAATCTCCCTTGGATTTTGTTCCAACGGTCATAAAAAATTTGAATTCTGGGGGAACATCGATCAATCGAAGTGTTTGCCTTGAGAGATCGATGTCCTCCAGAGAGGTTCCAATTTTGTACTTGCCAGACATCGATCGATTGAAGTCTCTTCTGGAGAGACTGATCGATCGATGTCTCCTGGACAGAGAGATCGATGTCTTCCAGAAAGGTTTCAGTTTGAACCTGCCTGACATCGATCAATCAAAGACTCTCTTGTAGAGACTGATGTGACATCGATAGATCGATGTCTTCAAACATGAGGGTTCGATTTCTGGCCGAGAGTTCTTACTTTGAACCTCTTCCACATCGATCGATCGAAGTCTCACCCTTAGAGACTGAAGTCATTTCGATCGATCGATGTCCCAGACTTAAAGATATCGATGTTGGACAGTAAAGTTTGAAACTTAAACCTTTATATCATAGTGTGTTTTTCTCATTTTACATCAAATGCCAAGTGTGAATTTAACTCATTCAAAGCATCAAAATATTTCATATCCCAACAATGGTGTTTATGCTATTCATGGTCTTCACACATATATATCAACCATATATTATACCGACTTCGGTTTCCTCAAAATTCTTATTATTAAAAATGTGACATTTATTTTGTCATACTATATGGTCTTCATGGTATTATTATATACACTATTTTGGTTTTAGCATAACATCGGGCACATTGTTGAGGACCAACTGGTCACAGTTGAAGGAGAGAAAATGGAAAGTAATTTGGATCAAATGGTGATGATTACTAGGCAATCTATTCTCATTAATATCCAGCCATGATTATCAGATTTCCACTCATTTTTAAACATAAAAACATCCATATATATGTGAGGTGGACAAATCAAATTTTGACATGTATGGAAGACTACACCACATGGACCAGCCAAAGCACTCTAAGATGACTTGTTGACAAGGAGTTACACACTTGACATTCAAGATGGCATGTAATCTGGTTTTTGAAGATTAAATGGAGCTGAAATAGTCAGCTCATATCCTAACTAAGTGGTTAGAAAGTTGGAGAAGAATTTGGGTGGAAGATATTATCACTTGAAAATTCATTTTCCATGTCATTTTGCTAAAAATTTCTGCTATCACTTTGATGCTCCAATCAAATCTCTTGAAGGTGCCAACTATGCAAGGTAATGAGGTGTTCATCAAATTAAATGAAGACAAATAAGATTGATAACATTGAAAGTGACATGTGGGCATCCTAATCATCATAAGGGGCTGCTCACTCCTATAAATAGGAGTAGAATTGAAGAGATAAGATGTACCTTGAACTCTTTTCTTCCTTGCTTCTTCTTCTTCTCTATTCTTGTTCTTCGTTCTTACACTTGAGTCGCATTGTTTTGAGATATCGCTTTGCTGCAATTACACCTTTTTTTTTATAAAATTTGTAATTGATTAGTCATTCTATAAGGCTATATCAATAGGTGGTGAGGTGTTTTTACTTGACTGTCATTGTTGAGGTTCTGTGATCAAGTCTTGATTGAGGTTGGTGTATAACCCAAGAATCGGGTACTTTGTAAGGTGTAAGATGTTATTTTGATTGTGAAAATCCAAGGAAAGTGTTCCTTGAGATTGGAGTAAGTCATATTGACCGAACCATGATAAATTCTTGTGTTATATCTTCTTTACTTTTCAGCTTTTTTCGCAGTTTTAGCACTCAAATCTACATGACAGTTAAAAATGGTAAAAAGTCTTTAAAATTCTTGATTTTTGGTGATAATAAAATTCAGACCGTTACTTTTCATTTGCAACAAGAATCATCAAATTTGAGCGAAAGAAAGTTAGTCATTCAGTCTTTGAAATAATATTGCTCTATTCTACCAACGGATTGACCAGTCTTCAAGAAATGTGTATTTCCAATCTTATTAAACAGAGTTCCTGGTTATTGCCTTTTGGAAATACAAACATGACATTCTAAGGCTCAGATTGACACAAGAATCAATCTTTTTGACCAAGTATACAAGAAGTTATAGTCTTTGAAATTTACTAACTTTCTGTCAAATTCTATTCAATCTGACCACCTGAAGTTCTATACTTGTTTAAAGGGCCAAATGTTTTACAATTTTGCCCATTTTTGAAAAGAGCGTGTTTAAACTTTGAAGTTCATTTCTGAAAAAATTTCATAATTTTTGGAGCTGTGTACTGCGTATAGTAAAATTTTCAAAAATGAGCACTGGTTCTGAAAGTTTAAAAAATCAGATTAGAGGAGTTTTTCAAAGGTTTAAAGATAATATACTTTCTGCTAACCACTATCACACCCCTCTAGTGGTGTTTGTGCAGGTGTTATAGTCCAACAACAGCATAGGAGACTAATATCTAAGCCTGAAGGCCATAAGACTGAATCCGACCCAATTGGATGCTGGATTGCATGCTCGGCTCGTAGTGAGCTCATTGTATGGATCGTCTGGTAATGCTTTACTATTTTGAAAACCGTTGGATTCCTGATTTACATCTTTCATGCATCTCTGTTGAATTGGAGCAGTGGAAGCCTCTGAGACGAGGGATTTGACTATTTTTTTGCTTCAGGAAATAAACTAGTTTCACATTGTAACGTCGAAAGCGACCACACTAGATTCCATTCGCAATGACTCTGTATTTTTAGGGTCAGGTGTCTGGTGTGTAGCGACTTCATTTATTTGATTTTTTGCGTATTCTTCTATTTATTAAATTTAGGGATGACAATAACACAAAAGATAAATAAATTCAGTGTTGCTACATCAGTTTTCTACTAGTCAGTACATTATGTATAAGGATGTAAACGAACCGAACTGAACCAACCCAAGTTGAATAGCGAGCTTTTGAGTTTGAGTTTGATTAGATAAACAAAAAGTTTGGGTTGGGTTCGTTTAACAAGTTGAGAATTTTATTCGAGTTTGGCTCGATAACGTTATAAATCATTAAACGAACAAAACGATTCGTGAATAGTTCAACTTATTTCAATAAACGAATCTAATTAGATGTTTAAACTCGACTTGTTTAATTAAAATTAACAAACAAACTTATAATTTCTATGTTGATTTTGGACCAGCCCCTAATCCACCATACACCAGTACTAAATGGCTAGTACGATCATCCAATAGTTACTGTTGACCTCTTCTTCCGTGACATGCTTTGCAATATAAAAGTTCATAAGCAGTTTTTGTTGCCATAGGCCGTGTTAGGCATCCTATGAATAGGGCGGTAAACGAGACGAACGAGCCGAACATTGCGTTGTTCAAGCTCTGTTCATTTAACTTAGCGAACGAGCCGAGCTTGTTCGTTTATTTAAACGAACATATTTACTTGTTCAAGCTTGGTTCGTTTAACTCACGAACAACATTAACGAGCCGAACACCTTAAACGAACGGTGTCAATTACCGAGCTCGAACAGAAAAAGGTGTTCAAGCTATGTTCATTAACCTTTTATCCGAGCCGAGCTCGAGCTTAAACAAACGAGCCGAACAACCGAACGGCTTGGTTCATTTACAGCCCTACCTATGAATAACGTGTTTCTGTTTCTATAACACTATAACATCATTTTTTGACATTATTCTAACAATTTATTTATTATAGTTTAGTATAATAATGTAAATGGGTAAAAGATAAAGGATTTTAAACATTAGATTATGTCGAAAATCAACATCCAAGGCTTTTAACAATATTGAACAAAAAATTTATTTTAGGTTGATTGTTAGACGGTAACTGACTTAAATAAGATTATAACACATATTTTGGTAAATTACTTCAAGATTTTTTTCATAAATTTTTAACCCCCTATAACTCCTAATAAGTTTCCAACAACTTAAATCGTACATTCAAGACAATTTCTTCAATTCTACCAATGTGATAAGAGGAATTTTCCATTACTAGGAATTTACTCACATTTAAATAGCTTACTTTGTTTTCAAAAAAGAAAAAAAAAAGATTACTTTAGCTATAATTTCTCGTTGTACAAAAGCGATATAAAAAAACTAAACATACTGTTTAAACTATGCATCTGATAGTTATTCTTAAGGCGTAAAAAAAATTTCTGATTAACACATTGAGATCTACTTGGATTTTGGGTAAAACACCAGTTTTGAAGATTCGTTTCCCGGATGAGATCTGAGGAGGAAGAATATGAGGTAGAATATGAGGCCTCCAATCACGCGACGCCATGTGTACAAAAGGACTTTTTTTAAAAAAGAAAAAAAGTAAACAGCGGGCCCTTTTGTACACGTGGCGTCGCGTGATTGGAGGCCTCATATTCTACCTCATATTCTTCCTCCTCAGATCTCATCCGTTCGTTTCCAACAGGCGACCAACGTAGATAAGAGGGGAATACAAAAGTCAATACTGGGGCCTAAGATGCACTTATTCTATTTGCAAAAAAACCAAATCTTTGGTTTCGAAGATTTTCACTAACCCAATCGTATAAAGTTGTATGGATGATTTAAATCAGTAACTCAACGGTTGCTTAGGTTAGTATAACATTGACAGAAACGCGTAGAAGATATCAACTGCAAACTGGGAAAGCAACCTTTTAACCTAATTGACCGGATACAATGCCGTAAACCATTACTGGCCGAGATAGGAGTAATGCACCCATACTTAGCGCCTCCCGATTTGAACCTGCTACATTCTAGTTGCAATGTTCCAACCCGAATACTAACTAAGCTATGCCCTAAAGTCACACTTCCTTAGTCTTACCCAACCTTTTCGTTACATAGTAATATTCGAACTCAAATTTTTAAAACAAAAGAAATGATATCCAACTAGTCAACTTTTAGATTTTTTTTTTGCTAGTTTATTCACTTTGTGACGCGAATCAATGTTTCTTTTGTTAAATATAAACAGCATCTATGATATCAGTTTGTGATTGGTGAAAAAATATTTCTAAAATTGATTTTCTAAATTGCCCATTTTTATTCGATCAATAGCTCTTTGGACTATTAAATACTTCTGTTATGTATTGAACTTAATGAGATTGTTAAAATACAAAATTTTTCATGTGAAATTATATCATGAAAAATGCGACGTGAATGATATTGACTAACGAAAGAAAAACAGTTGTATCATTCATTTTTTCTTTCGATTTGTTATATAAGTTTTGGTCTTTTTATATGTCCCTTTACATTGGACGTGCCTACTACTTTTATAATTTGGCGTTTGCTAATATGAAAAGCTCAAGCTCAAGCCACTAAAATTTCTGTCAAATCTTTTATTCCTTTATGTTTACTGTGTGCATATACATGTTTATGGCTATTTTAATAACGGAAATCACATATTTGTGTTTACTGAATTCTCATATCATATCTCTATTATTGTGTCATTTATGTAGGTATATATAGAGTCGGGAGTCTCACTGGAAGCAAACTCTCTATCTTTTGGGATAGAGGTATTGTTTGTCTGCCGCTCATCCTCTCCAGACCCTAACAATAGCTTTTGCTGCCGTTGAGACGTACTGATATGATTGATTGATTTGTTATGTGCATGTTCTGAATTGCCAATTAGGCAAAACCTAGTGAAGGACAAGTTGTACATTAGAGCAGAATGACCTCTGAGTGGGTGACTTGTATCCAAAAAACGGGAAGTGAAAACAAAACTTGACATAAATTGGATTAGGACCATTACATCTACTAACACGAATTTATCATTTTATTTGATTACAAACTATCAATATGATTTTCTTTAAGCATATCCACTCTGATACATATTAATAGATTCTTGAATTAGTATCTATTATTATGACTTGATATAAACAAGACATGATAGAACGGGATGGGATTTTCTGGTCTAACTTTTTATGTCCATTTCTTTGTACTATGTGTACAAACAATGGATCTTTCCAAATAAAAAATAGGAGAAAATCTCACTTATTAGCCTAAGGTTTGGCCTATTACTCAGTTAGCAGTCTAACGTTGATGAAACTCACTTAACAACAACTCTTTTGCCGAAATGTCTCACTTGTAGCCAGGTGACCGTTGACCAACCGTTGATTTTCTCAGATCAACCGGAAGTTGACACGTGGCGACCCTTTTTAATTAAAAAAAATAAAATTGTATTTTTGAATAAAGTGATTTAAAAGAAATTTAAAAATTCTAAAAAATTGTAAAAATTAATTAAAAAATATTTTAAAAATAAAAAAATTAGGAAAAAAAGATAAAAATAATAAAAAATTACTCACAACGCCCCAGCACTCCACCCACCTACCCTCCCCCCACGCCACACCACCCCCCCCCCCCGCGCCAAAAAAATTTTTTAAATTTTTTTTTCTTACTCACTCATAACGCTCCGACCACCCCCGCGTCCCCTCCCGCGTTCCCTCCTCTCGCGATTTTTTTTAAATGAGACGTACACGTGTTGCCACGTCAACAAGTGGGTGAATCTAAACATTATTTACGGCTTGACGGGATAATACCACGTTTGATTTGAATTTAACTTAAATACGTGAAAATCAAATCTAAATTATGATATGTGTCTTATTTTCGAATCAAATTAAAGATTGCCGGGCCTCCGTATTGTGTTTTTGGATCAAGTAGGAGGATGAAAGAAGTGTCTTTTCTTCTTTTATTTCCTTTTTATTAGTGTTGCTGCCAATTAAAGTGAAAAATTTTTCCAATTTTTCATGAACAACATGATATAAATCATTTAATTTTACCACAGTAACCTTATATTTTTTAATGGAAAAAAGTACTCCACTAGGCGAATATTTTGATGGTTTATAAACATTAAATCGTGGAGATTATATGATCCAATTGTCTAAAGCTTATTTTACTAGCCAACATTTTTGATAGTTTATAGACACTTGAATTATAGATATTACATGATCCAACGGTCTACAAAATAACATATTGGTTCGGCAAAAAGTTCGAATATATTTCCTAAAAAAGAACTGAAAATGTTTGAAATTATTAAATGGAAACAAATTAATTATCGTTTAAGACAAAAATAGATGTTGAAAATAGTGGGTGGGGTTGGATTGTTTCGGGTTGTGGGGGATGGTCGGAGCTTTGTGGGTGAGTTGAAAAAATTTTAATTTTTTTTGGGGTGTGCGCGGGGGTGGGAGAGGGGACGCATGGGTGGTTAGGATGTTATGGATGAGTTAGAAAAAATTTAAAAACAAAGTCGCGAGAGGAGGGGGTGGGGGAGGGGACGCGGGGGTGGTTGGAGCGTTATGAGTGAGTTAGAAAAAAATTTTAAAATTTTTTTGGCCCGGGGGGCAGGGGGCGGGGTTTGGCGTGGGGGGTAGGTGGGTGGAGTGCTGGAGCGTTGTGGGTATTTTTTTATTATTTTTATCTTTTTTCCTAATTTTTTGATTTTTAAAATGTTTTTTAATTAATTTTTACAATTTTTTAGAATTTTTACAAATAATAACATATTTTAGAAATGATTTTTTTTTTTAAAAAAAAGAGGAAACCTGCTGTAGCAAGTCACCTTCCGGTGACTGGCTACAAGTGAGACATTTCGGCAAAAGAGTTGTTGTTAAGTGAGTTTCATCAACGTTAGGATGATAACTGAGTAATGGGCCAAACCTTAGGCTAATGAGTGAGATTTTCTCTAAAAAATAATAATTGCTGTTTCCGATACACTAAACTCTAGCGTTTGTACAAGGTCTGAAGAGGGGTTGGATCGCTTTGTTATATGATGTACGCAGCCTTACCTCATACTTTGTGCAAGAGACTGTTTCTGTGGCTCGAATCCATGACTTCAAGGTCACAAAGCAGCAACCTTACCGGTTGCTCCAAGACCCGCCATCTAAATAAAAAAATTCAAATACTAATTTTTATTCATGGTACAGGAAAATATGATAGGGAGATGTGGGAAATAATCAGATTCACTAAAATAGTTTCCATAATCATCAATAAGCAATGCATGTATGTTAAAGACATTAAGATGCAATATGACCAAGTCCTCCTTGACAACGAAAACATTTAGTATCTCTAGTGCAGGAAGAAAGGTTATAAAGTGTACCTCTGGGTTCAGATCTGAAGAGATGAGGCCTCCCATCACGCGTTGCCACGTATATAAAAACAGTTTTTTTAAAAAAGGAGTGTTGCACTTCTTTTAAAAAAACAAAACTGATTTTGTATACGTGGCGATATTTTACTTCAGCTTTAGCTTCTTCATATCTGAACCGGTGTACCTGTTTGAGGAGTTGCTGTTATTCCTGTAATCAGAACAAGTGCACTGTGTGCATGTGAGTAAATTGACAACAAAACGCAAGCAAAACCGAGGCGAGTGTAAAGACTCTGTCCTTAAGACGAATTGCTCCGGTATACTGTGCCTAACCAGATGGAACAAATGTCTCCCAAGATACAACGGTTTTCGTTCATACGAGTGGCATTACAGCGTAGGAACATCGGACGAACCTGTTAAAGGTGTACTGGTTTCTCGAGTTGATTGTATCGTGATGAAATGCAATGCAGAATGCTTTAAGAAGAAGGATCGCGGTACTGTTAGAACAGTGTAATTTTCGTATGCATGCATGGCACCAGTATATATAGATGGAGGGTGGTTGAAGGAGGTTGAAGGTGGTTTATGGTCAGAACGAATCTGGACCGTTGGATTAAAACAGTTACGATCTCTATCGTTAGATCGTAATCCTTGTCTGAACAAATGTAGACCATTGGATCAGTAAACCGAAGATAAGATCAAATCTGAGACGTAGGATCAGCAACCGCGCTGAACCGCAGGATCAGATTAGCAGCAGGATCAAATCTGGAGCGTTGGATCACCGCTACGGTTCAGACTTGATCTGGAGCGTTGGATCACCGCAGATAAATCGTAGACCGTAGGATCAAGTAATTATTTTTATGGAAAAATTTAAAAGAAAATTTATCCAAAAAGATAAGAACCGGGCGGACGAGCCACGAGCCGAGCCGGCCGGACGGGCGGCGCGCATGTGTGGTGAACCTTGCCTTAGCTGCGTCCTGACTCCGTCAGAAAACTTCTCATGCCCAAGGGCACATCTTAGAAAGCTCCAACTTGAACCTTATATGGTGGCCTTTCTCTTTCAAGTGGGCAATGTGGTATACAAGTAAATTGGTGATGTGTTCACTCCTCAATAGGCCACATCACCAATTTTTCTAATTTTCATCAATTTTACTCCAACTTTGAGCATTAATTTTTCATTCACCCGGTATCGGAATCGAGTGATTCAAAAGCCTAAAATCATCTACTCGTTACGTAGATAATTTAGAATTTTTTAGTTTCCGTTTTTGATTAACGAACACTAATAATAATTAAGCTCAAAGTATGGTGGTTGTCAACTTTTGACAAACCCACTTGCAATCCAATCTTTTCCAATTTCATTTCTCCAACAGTTGCTTCATCAAGCCTACCTTTTCTTTTATCTTGATGAGGAGCATTGAAGGGTGGCCTTGACTTGCCCTCCCGCGGAGTTGTTTTCCAATTTTCTCTGTCATATTGGACCATATCTTCCGGCTCTATGTCGTAGTCATCATAATCCATATCCAGTGTATCCAACGATAGCAAAAGCTATCTTTGGAGTCTGGGGAGGGTAATGGTAGGCAATACCCATATCGAGTCTACTTCCAGTGAGACCTCCGGCTCTATATGTACCTGCATAAATGACATAATCATAGAGATACAATGTGCTAGTGTGTTAGTGAAGAAATTCAGAAAATACAAAGAATAGATTTCAATATTAAAATACAAAATAACGCGTATATGTACTTCTTCCGGCTCTATGTAGTGCTGCAAATCCATCATACCAGCGCTATCTTTGTTTAATCTTGGCAAGAAACTTGCCATAGAAAAGGAATATCTTTGTTTATAAAAAACGCATAACTAAAACTCACACGTAAATCGGGATTGAGATCCTCTCACAGCCGCTCATCTTACCCTCCACGTGACCGCCCGTCACGTGGCAGGGGATCATTTGTTACCTCCAAAAAAGGGGGTTAGGAGATCCGACCCCGTAAATCGGTGCTTTTGAAGTTTTATTTCACAAAGTCTTCAATGTAAAAAGCTAAAATCCTACCCTATTTACAGATTAAAGGTCATCCATAAGGTTGGAAAATAACAAAGTAATTCTGATTCTTAAAAAAAAAAAAACTAATCTAAAAAGGAAAACAACAGTGTAATCTAAATAGGAATCTGATTCTTCACCAACTTGCCCGAATTTGTCATACGGTTTTAACCTTGTTAATCTCTAAATCCGATCTTCAATTCTTTAGCAAAGTGTAGATATGAAAAAGAACTTTTCATAGCATTTTAAATTGTATCAATCCGACATATATAGCTAAAGATATGATTCAAAAATCAACAACTAGTTAAGTTGCTCTACAAGAACCGATCATTTAAAAAAAAAAAAAAACTTTTTTGACTAACCTAATAACATGTAAGATACCTAAAAATAGACTCTTAACACACTATTATGATTCGTGTCTTTAGTTCTCATCACAAAGTATATTTATACTTTGGGACGACAGACAGTAAAACAACAACATTATTCCATTGCTAGAGGCTTCCACTTATAGTAGAGTATGGGAGGGTCAGATATACGCAACCATACTCATGTGTTAGAAACACATAGAAGTTGTTTCTCGATGGTCCATAATGAAATTTGCGTCAATCTGTGTCTATCAACTGCTATTTCCAAGCGCAGCTAATTTAGTGAGTCATTTTATTTTATTCTATCATATTTCAAAGTTAAGAAAGAATGTGTCATTTAATCTATTAGAAATAGAGTAATAATAAAGTGAAAGGTAGTAAAAGAAGGGTTGAGATCTCCTCACCCCCACTTTCCTCACCCCCTTTGTGACCACGCGACACGTGGCAGCAAAGAGGGATGGTGAAGCTAGATGAGGGTCACTTGCATCTAGCCTCACCACCCCCTTGCTGGCACGTGTCGCGCGGTCACGCGTCACCGCATCTTCTTGCGGTGAGGGGATCCTATCCCGTAAAAGAAATGGACTACTAATAAAGTAAAGAAGTAGTAGTTATTTTAGTTAGGTAGTCCTAAAAGATGTTAATCTGCTAATAAATTTTATAAAAAGATGTCCTTTTTCAAAATTGAGCCCCACAGTACCCAGCTGCCAGGTGGGCGAGAAAATAAAAGAAAAAAATTAGAAAATGAAAAAAAAAAGGGTCTCCATCTTCCTTCGACATTTCTCCCTGATCCGAACTGTGAAGCCGTCACAGCTTTCCTGCACATAAATCTTTTGTAACTCTGTAAGTTTTTCTTCTCTTTTGTTGCAGAAATTTTGGATCATTTTACGAAATTATTGGTATAATTTTCAGGTGGAATTTATTTATTTTTTGTTTTAATTCAAACGTGTCGCCGTTCCCTTCAGTAATGACTTGCAGCTAATCCATCCATTTCTCGGGCCGGTTCTGATTTTTAGTCAAAATTTTCATATTTTTTCGTTTGTTTGTGTGGAATAGGGTTGAATTTTTACTGCTATGTGCTGTTAGCTAGTTCAGCTTGCATATTTTTGGTGGATTCTTTCTCCTTTAAGAATTAAGGAAAGATGATTTGAAGCGGGAGTTAAGTATGAAAATCGCCATTGTCTTTTTCTTTCAATTGAGTTTTTGTTTAATTTTGTTATGGTGTTACAGGATGGTGGTGGGTCACTTGGGCGGATTCTAAGCTTGGCCTCATAGACTAAAAAATTTTTACGAACTGCTAAGAAAATTGAGGTGCAGTGAAAGAGAGATAAAATGCGGTTATTTCCACTGAGCACGAGTTCTAGTTCCAGTTCTAGTCCATCAAAAGAGCAGAATTCTGATAAAGAGAAAACGCGGGCATCATTGTATCTGAATGTGTATGATCTCACATCAGTGAACAACTATCTTTATTGGTTTGGACTTGGAGTTTTCCATTCGGGTATTGAAGGTACAAAAATTCATAATCGAATTTGAGAATAGATTAGTTCAGTAATAGTTTTACCCTGTTTATGTTTCTGTTGGAGCTTTTGGGCATTCAATAACGTAAATCTTGGATTGGCGTTTCTGGGAAATCCTGCATGTGTAATGTTGTATTTGTTGATAATTTGCTCTAACTGACACTAATTGGACATTTTGCCATTTGCAAGTAAAAGAAATTCTCATAGGAGTCATTTCACTGTTTCCACACTTTTCTTTCGATGTCAGTTATGTTCATCAGGCCTTGCTGTGTCATGCCGGTGTTTCTTTGAGATGCCTTGCAAAGATGATACCAGCTTCAGTTAAGCAAAACTAAATGACGTTTTGCAAGTATTGGTTTTTGTATTTCTATACTTGGCATTTGATAGGCATATGTCTTTGTGTTCAAGGAGGAGAGGTTTTATAGTATAGAGCTGTGGTGTGCTGAAGAAGACAGTAATACATGATCGGAGGCACATGATTGAGTGGTAAAATTGTGCCTTACTTATTATGAGCTTAGCTCTATGCAGGTCTAGAGTAGCCTTTCCCTGTCCCAGTTCTGGAGACTCAAGATGCTTTTGTGTACTAGGTCTTCTACTATTTCATGAAAACACATAACTAATATGCGACCACCAAATCCAACTTAGTTGTTTCCTTTATGTCACAGGCATGTAGAGATGCTCTGAGAATTGGTATCGATGGCTTAAAGGTTCTTATGCTGACAATTTCATGTATTATGAGTTGCACAAATGTCCTTTTCCTTTACCCTTACTGGCACCTTCGTTCCTTATTGCAAATTGATAGTCTCCAGCTACAAGCAACCATTGCTGAAAAGAATTTAGCCCTTCATTTCAGCTTGTGTTACTAGTTGGAAGCTAAATCGTTTGTAAGTGGGAGTTCATTAGGTCACATATTTGCGGCGATGAGTGTTCCAGCCTATTCCCAAATCCTTTTCTGGGCAAAACCAGTACTTCTGTATCTCTGATGGTGAAGAAAGTTGGATGATATTTAATCAATGATCTCTTTAATTTTATGCTTTTGAGCATCTCAACCATGAAAAGGATGTAAATAATGTTTACCTTCCCACTCTCACCAGCTCCGGACATTTTCGGATCCCTGTTTAAGCTAAGATGTAGATCTAAAGAATGAATCATGGCATCCACATGGATGTCAAATGTCCATCATAGAATGCAGATATCATCATTCTGCTGGATGTTCATGTTGTTTAAGAAATATTTTGAAACATATGATTAGTGGCACTCTTGTGATAGTATGCACGTTATTGTTGCATCTTATTTTTCAAATCTCTTAAAGCTATGGCTATATGACTAAGGTTATGAGTTTTGAGTCTTGAAAATAGCTTTTTATAAGGTAACGTTGCATACAATATGCCTAAATAGCCGATTTTTGCCAAACCCCTCATAGGCGGATGCTTTCAAGGCAAGCGGCTCGTTGTGTAAATCTTCAGAGCAATATCTGCAGTGTCAAATAGTTAGTCTCTGTAATTTAAAAATCTCTCATATTAGATGCAAAAGTTTGAAATATGAAGTATAATATGCTATAGTGCCCTGTAGGTAAGCCAACTTTAGAATCAGGCCTTGAAAAGTTCATATCTGAAATATTCCCATGTATATGGAAACTACGTTATCAATGTCATCTCCATCTTTATTGTGCTGGTGGTAGGTGACTTGTTCCTTTAATTCATACATCCTTATTGTATCAACTTGCTAACTCTGCACTGCATTTTTTTTTACAACTCTTCTTTTAATTTACCTTACAATCATGGTTAGTTAGGCTTTCTGAGAACACACTATATTAGTTGCTGTTGATGGACAATTTTGCTATGGTCGCTGGTCAAAAATTTTCAGAGTTCAGTCACATCTATATATTTTCTTTCCTCTATGGGTGTATGGCCGCTAAGAACTGATTCTTTGTTGGATACAGTGCATGGTTTAGAATATGGGTTTGGAGCACATGAGTACTCAAGCAGTGGAGTCTTCGAAGTAGAACCCAAAAGTTGTCCAGGCTTTATTTATAGACGATCAGTTCTTTTGGGTCACACGGACATGACTCGTTCAGAGTTTAGATCATTCATGGAACATCTTTCTAGCAGTTATCATGGGGACACTTATCACCTTATTGTGAAGAATTGCAACCATTTCACTGATGAAGTAAGCAAACGGATCACAGGGAAGCCAATCCCTTCATGGGTGAATCGTCTTGCACGATTAGGTAATGGATTTGAATTTGTTGATTTCCATTGCATAGTACTCCTGTTATAAGCTTTTCTTGTCATCTTGTTTCAGTTCACTTGGACCTTTACGTTGTGTTCATATTACTTATGTTTGTTATGCTGCAAATGATAAAGTCCGGTATATGTCAGGTTCTTTCTGTAACTGTCTGCTTCCAGAAAGTATTCAGGTGGCAGCAGTCAGGCATCTTCCAGATGATCAAGCATCAGGCAAGTTATGCTCTAGTATATTTTTTTTCAGTCATGAAATATTTATCCTCTTCGCAATTTAACTCAGATTTGAATAATTAACACAACTAACATAAGCCCACTTTTCAAGAGGTCTAATTAAAGTCAATGCTTACTGCCGATGTTTATGGTCTTGGATTAAATACTTATGAAAGTTTATTGTGGTTTTGCATGGCTAAAGATGAGAACTATATCAGATCATTGCAAACAATTATAAGTTTCACCTTTTAGATATGGAACATATGAATACCTATATGAGTCAATAGTTTTATCAGTTCTTGTTTTACATGACAAGGGCATGGACAAATTACTTTGCCAATAAGTTGGTGCACGTATAATACTGTGTTTGGTCAAGAGCTAATGGTTCATTTCTTTTGGCTGCCTTTGCTGAATAAAGAGATTTTATTACTGTAGATCATGGGAGTGATTCTGGGGGCTCCTCTGTAGCTGCTGATAGCGATGAAGAGGAACTGGATGATCATCATCTCTTGACAGTGACAAATAGCGATGTTGCATTCTTGATAGAGAAGCCAGTGAAGCTTGCAAAGGAGGTTTATTGACCTTTTTTTTCCTTTGACATTGTGTCTATTATACTGGCCTATTGGTACCATTGTTTGTGAGAAGCATTGTAAAGTTGGTATGTATGCTTTGGTATCTTGATCTCCACAGCTTATTTGAGTGCATCAACAATGACTTCGTAAAGAGTGAAAACAGGAAATTGCAATCAGGCCTATAAAAATGTTGATAGATTGATTTAAGATGGCCTTTGTGTAACACATTTTCTATGTATTTTATTTCTTTTCAGCTGTGGAGCTTTTTTCAGCCATTGTTGATTTGGTTAGCTGCTCTCTTTATTATTGTTTTGAGGATAGTGTCTTTCATTTTGAGATTACAACAACAATAACACATACCTAGTATATTTCAATGACAGCAAAAGCTATCGTTAGAATTTGAGGAGGGTGAGCGGCAGGCAAACAATACCCCCATCCCAAAGGATAGAGAGTTTGCTTCCAGTGAGACCGTCAGCTTTATATGTACCTGCATATATGACCAATAATATGGATATAGTGTGCTAGTATGTTAGTGCAGGAATTTAATAAATACAAATAGACAGCTTTTGACATTAAAATCCCAACAACTGCTTTTGAGATTGTACATCCTATATTATGTCTTTAGCATAGGTACCTCATCAACTCCTAATCCAGTGTTGAACTTAGTTCTTTTCTGGTTGTAGCTGTTATGTGTAAGCTGTTGAATCCTATGTCCTCACATTACTGGTGCATCAAAACCGTTGAAATCGATCAGCATTCCATCTCCATACATCCATTTATCAGTTGATTCTCTGTGCAAGAACAATAGATATCTATGGGTGCAAAGTCTCTGCAACATCACCACGCATTACATTAGGTGAGTTTACCTATTGGAAAGGGTTTGAGCTGTACCATGTCCACTCAGTATTGCTCATGTTTTGCATTCGTAATGAATCTCGGTTTATGTCAGCCGTCAACTTAAAGCAACAGAGATAACACACTCTTTAACAGAGATAAATGTCTAAAGGATATGAAGTCTTGCAATAACATAGAAATATGTGCAGAATATAGGTGGTGTCTTTATTAGGGGTGGAAATCTCAGACACGACAAGAAAACACGATCAGAACCTGAAACGCTCTTCGCGGGTTTAGGTATACCTTACCGGGTTTCGTGTACAAATCGGTTAACCTGTTAAGAGCGGATCGTGTTCAGATACACCTGCGGGTTACACATTTATACATGTCATACCTGGGTTTTTAAGATATATTCTAAATATTAATTATTAAAGTAAAAATTGTAAAATTAAAAATCCTAAAATCTAAATAGCCTTTACCCTTTGCCCGCCCTGCTTTCCTACCTGGTTATCCAACTCTTACATCATTCTTTCTTCTCTTCTCTGAAGTTTGAACTCTCTGTCTCCTATCCGACCGCCCTTTGCCTCTGTCTCCTCTCTCGTCTTTAACAACTGCCTCTTCTGTCTCCCTCCTTTTCTGCTTCCACCTTTTACAGCCGTCGCCTCCGGCTCCGCCTCCCTCCGTCTCTGCTCCCTCCTTTTACAGCCGTTGTCCTCTGTCTCCCTCCGTCTCCTCTCCCGCCTTTATTTCATGGGTTATGACATTTTTAATCTTGAACCTTTGGTTATGGACCTATTGTTTCAATGATACATTGTAACAGTTGTCGGTTTTAATACATAAAATCTGAAAAACGTATGAAACCTGAAAAAGCCTAAAAAATATACAAAATGATCTGAACACGACTAAAATATTTGTACTTATACACAACACGAAATCTAACATGTACATGTGTGGTATCTGTTTCCGTACACGAAAAGAAAACGGGTCATGTATGGATTTGACACTTTGATACCCGAAACCTGAAAAATACCAAACACGAAACAACGTAAAACACATGTTTGCCTCCCTTAGTCTTCATAAGCCTTTCAATTAGTTTTGAAAGAAACAAATCAATATTTGTCCTGAATACCTCCATTGATAAATAAAACTTTGACAATTTTATGATACGATACTTAATTCTGGGGTGGGAGTGTAAATCTGATATTGAACACCCAATGTTTTGGAACGATGGTGGGTAGACTAGTAACTTGCTGATCCACTAGTTTGTCCACATCTTTACAATGATACCTTAACAAATGCATTCATTACCTAAGCATCGAAAAGGAATAATGAGGCATTTACGTTCATACATATATGTTAAAAAGCTTTAATGTCAATCAAAAGATTGATCTTGCCAAAAAAACCTACATATATTTGAACTTTTGAAAATTATCAACAAAACCACAGAATCGGAAGTACCACTGTAGACCTTAAAATATTGCTACCCATCCTGTTACAATAACAATCATCAAAATAGTTTAAAAGACTAGGTCTTGTTATAAGAAAAAGTATTTCCAACTCTAAAATTATTTAGAAATTCTGATTACTTTTTACGCATGAGCTCCTAAGCTTCTGTCAACAACAACAACATTACCCCATTGTCATATAGGCTCTCGCCTATGGCGGGGTATGAAAGGTCGAACGTACGCAACCAAAACGATGTGTTAGAAACTATTTCTTGATGACCTATAATGAAAATTGCGTCGTGTCGATCAATTGCTACTTCACAATGTAAGAATCACAGCCAATTTAGTGAATCATTTTGGTTGATTCTATCATATTCCAAAATCAAAAAAGAGTGTACCCTTTAACTCAATTGAAAATGGAACTAAACTTCTGCCAACAGTTCATTCCTAATCAGCATACGGCATATTGGACACACCAAACGCAATGAAAAGGTGCCAAAGTTCCCCAGTTTTTTACATTTTTTTATCTTTTACCGGTACATATCGTTGTAATTGAAAGAAATATTAAGAAAAACGGCAATGAATGACATGTAATGAAAAATGGAAATATGAAGAAAACAGAAACTAGAATTATGCAGTAGCTGGAGGATGACCATTGATTAGGTGAAGCATAAGTACTGGCTTTTGGGGGTTTCTGCTTAATGGAAATTGTGCTGCTTTTATGCATTGTTTATTATTTTATTTATTTCAAATGTTTTTATATGTATAAATACAATACTATATAAAAATACAGGAAGTCCTCTAATGTAGTATTATTATACCCGCCACACAGGTCAAGTCAAATAAGCTGTAATTCCACACATTTCCAATAAACATACATCCCTTGCACAATTAAAACCAGAAAACTGCCTTAACCAGAGGGTGTTTTCGTGCGAAAATGCGGTTGAACCACATATAATATAACCAGCATTGATCAACCACCAGTTCAGGACCGAACCGCTGTAGGATCATCCTCAGAAAGCCCGAGTAGATCTTCAAAGAATCGGTTCATCTCTGATGGCCATCTGTAAATTGATGATCCATCAATGATTGCCTCATCGCGTGCCCATTGGACTTTCCTTTTAGCCGTTTCACTTCCAGTGATTGCACCATGAGCCACGCGGCTAGATGGTGGTTGCACATCTTGCAAGTAAGGAATTACATACTTTTTCATGTCAGCTCTAGAGATCCCAAGGTGATTTCCAGCCACTTTAATGTACTGCACTCTTCCGGCATCATCCAAGGTTTTCAACCCAATCCAATCCTCAGTATACAGCTTGGTCTGCACGAGAAGATCGCAACTTCACCACGTTAGGAGTGTTAACGAACCGAGCGGAACCAAATACTAGGTTTTCGAATTCGGATTCATTTAGCTAAACAAACTATTCGACTCGGTTTGTTTAGCTAAACGAACTTTAAAATTGTTCGAGTTTGGCTCGATAACCTTATAACTGTTTAAACAAACCAAACAGTTCGCGCACAATTCGGCTCGTTTAACTAAACAAACCAAACAGTTCGCGCACAATTCGGCTATATAACAAATAATTACTCTCGCGAACTGTTTGGTTCGTTCAATGGCCCTACACCGCGTAGGTCGAACTGATTTCCGCTATAACTAACATAATTCAAATATGCATACATTTTCATGCAAGTATTTCAAATAGGCGGGAGCCTCTAAGGCAAGGGTAACGACGTTGTTGTATAGATAAAAGTGACACCAGGGATGCAGATGCATACAACAGGGCAATGGGGTCGAAATTTTGGAGGTATTAAAGGGGAAAAAACGATGCAACTAGAAGAACAGAGTGTACCTCCTGTGGTTTCATGATTGGTTTGAATTCTCCATCAGGATAATATCCAAACCAAGCCGTTTCCTTAGGTATCAAAACTGTGTCGTGTTCAAACTACACAATGCACGAAGAACGAGAATAATATTTGGCATAAGAACAGCATTAGTAAAAAAACAAGATCAACCAGTAGAAGGAAAATCAGAAAGGCAAAACAATAACCAAAGAACAGGTACCATGATGAGGACAAGATTTTCTAAATTGCTGAACCGTTCCTTGTAAGTGGAATTTCTCTCATCAGGGATTTCATTGTTCAGCCTAGGGAGAAACCTGCACTTCTTTAAGTAGCCAGCAATGTTCTGGTAATCAATTAACGAAAGTGAGAATCAATTACTGAAAGAAAAACCAAATTGAGCATAATTCTAGTGCAAATAGCTTGTCCTGATGTATGACGAAATTTTGAAGGTTTTCAATCCCAATTCATGGAACAAAGATGTTTAGACATTAAGATTATCACCACATTGAGTTAAGAGAAAATATCGCTTTCTAGCCTAAAGAGTTGAAAGAAACATCAGCATGGCAGCTAGCTAAGAAAGTCTAGCACTTACATTTGGCAGCTTAAGATAGCCACTGGGAGCCAAGTGCATCTGCAAGTCAAATCATCATCAGAAGAAAGAACATGAAGAGTTAACTGCACACGAGAGACGGAGAGACGAAGAAAGCAAGAAGCGAAAGATACATGCCTGGATATAGTCAGAGTAGATCTCTGCTTTGATTAGAATGTCAGCTAGAAGGCACATGATGCCAGACTGCAGAGAGAAGAAAGCATCATACGTTTGAAATACATGTTGAAGGACTCATGTAATGAATAATAGAAGCTCACAGTGGTCAGAAAAAGGGCACATACAAAACATATTATATATGTGAGAAATGCAATGATACAGGATATTGAAAACCACAAAAAGACATGACAGGAAATCCCCTTCTTTTTCCCCACTGATATTCTGAAAAGGTGCCAGAAAAAATCATGGTTCGACACAACTTGAACTCTATCGTTCACTGTGACGTTTAGTGAAAATCCAGGTAGAGCTCAAAAAGTTTTTGACTTCAATTTTCATGTGGACTACAGTGTGGTATCTGGTGGGGTTACTGTACACGAATCCACTAAATTTTGAACTTCCTCTAGGAACATTTATCCATTCACTAGAAAACTGAAAGGGAAGCAAGAGATGAAAGCAAAGAAAATATGCACAAGATCCCATAAGATGCTTAGTCCATAAACTGCCAAATGAATATTACGAGGAAAAAACAGATGAAGGGTATAGGCCACTTACACCACAAAGAGGAACTGAAGCAGTTCCTGCATGCGGACCACCAAGTGATATAAAATTCTTGACCTGTTATCGCATGAGACAACGTTTTCAATATCAGAGTTCTGCAAGCAATCAGTAATTGACAACGCAGAAAGCATACTGAAGCTCAAGGATCTTACTAAGGACAAAGTAAACTAAAACAAATCTTGCGTTGCATTTTGGTGAAGCACGCTGCTAACTAAATAAATCATAAACAAGCTTTACAACTAACCAATGCAAAAGAGAGAGAGAAAGTAGTGACAAAATTAGGAAAATAAGTCAAACAGTCCACTGATGCCTCAAAGTAGATAGCAATCGAGAAGAAAAAAGAATGGAATAGAAAACTAATAACAAGGCTTTATATTTTAAAAGTTGCTCTTATCCAATTATTGGATATTTTGTATGGAAGTACTTTGCCGGAAAGGCAATCGCGGGCATTACCCGACTTATTTCCAGCATATAAGTACAAGTTTAGATGTGGCCATCTAGACAAGTAAAACGGTCGAATTTTACTACTAGATAGCAATTCCAAAAGAGAAGTGATTTAATATTAAGGGGCTTGATATGCTATCTGAATCTGCTACAGAAAGGGACAGGAAAAGAAAGGAAAAGTTAGACTAAAAAAATTCTCTTGAAATCAGAAAAATATTTTCTTGTAAGTTAAATTTCAAATATATTAAAAACACATATACAAGGTAGCCATTATAACAGGTTGTACCACAAACAATTGCTCAATGTGTTTTCAAATCATCAATAGGCAGAGCCTACTTCTAGGAAGCAATTCAAAAACCTATCAAAAGGGGACCAAGAATTATTGCATTGGTCTCCTTCTTCTAATCCTACATTTACTATATTGCTATGCAACTTTTGCACCAATGCCCTCTATCAAGTCAAGCACTGAATCAGGCTTTTGAAAATGTTCTTTGGCCTCAGATCCCCTAACATGAAATACAGGGGGATCATGAACATCCTGTTCACGGCCTCAGACCCCCTAACATGAAATCAGAAAAACATAATTTATAATTATTAATATTATTCTACTGTGAATACTACTATTAATAATATCATCACTGTTTTCATTATTTTCATTGAGTGATATTTTCAGAAGTCATGGTGCGATTCCACCATGATTATTCACGATTCCCCAGCATAAGTATTGTTATTATTCCTCACCCTTGTTGAGCTCTTTCTTGAAGTGTGCCCAAAAGGATCAACGGCTTTGTGTCTCGTGAGAAGAATCCACAATTCACTACAGTCACCTTGCCTCATCAAAGTGACTCACTTCCTTGGGAAATAGAAAGCTATCTGCGATCTAAAGCATGAATCTAGCGCTTTTGACAAATTTAGGAGTGGCTATACTGGGACACAATCCTAGTATCAATTTCATTCAGACATGTCTCTACCCTGAAGGAATGCCTCATCTAATAGGAAAAGCACGAAGGCCACAAAGGCTGAGGGTCAATCAGGGGAAGAAACAACAGGATGTAAGTATGGCATAAGATAAATTGCTCACAAACGATGAAAGTATGGCAACATAAATCACTCGACATGGAGCACTCTAATCTAACTAGCATGAAGGAAGCTCTAATTTAATACCGGCTCTGGACTCAGCCAAGCTCTTTAAAATAAACTAAACACAAAATCACTATCTTACCGGAGGTCCTCCTTCACAAAACTCCACCACGCCACGGCCAATCAAATTACCCTGTAAAACATCAAAAACCAAAGGAAAAGAGGATTCCCACATTCAGGACAGTCAAACGAATCAAAAAAAAACTGAGGCAGATTGACTAACAAATAGTCAATAGGATATCTAAGTCGGGCAATGATAGATATAAACGGATAGGTAATTTTGTAATAAAGTCATACCCCAAACCATGGAGAAGAATTATTTTCCTAGATACAACTGATACAACCGCATTTAGAAAAGGAATCAACTATCCTAATAAGATTGGAGCAGAAAATTGTGATTTACTCAATGCAAAAGGATTTTATTTCCCTCAGATTGATAAGGACCATTCAAGTCATATTCTTCTCTGCATGAATTACTTTCTACATCCCATATTGGCAGTCAGATGCCATTTGCAAATAGGTCTGTAATGAGTTCAAAATTGTAGTAATACCTCTAGTAGTCTTAACTATAGGAGCGAAAAACCTTTAGGTCTAGCGGTTGAGTAGCATTTATCCCAATCCCGGGTCTCGAGTTCGATTCCCCTTCCCAATTTTTTTTTTAAAAAGTCTTAACTATAGGATGCTTTAGCAATTCCCCTAATTATTTTTCTAACAATATTGCAACAAACTTTCTGATCTTGTCATTATTTTTGAACAGATGCCTCTTCCTGCACATTCAGATTCCAGTAGCAACAATGAATTGCATGCATGTACATTCTATCAACCTTGCGAAAAGAATTGTTAGGTTCATGCTACATGGTACTTCTCCCACGATTGCATCAGTGGCAAAGTAATGATTACCGAATATATATCTTCAGGGCAATTACGAGCAGAAGGAAAGAGTCATATAACGGTCAATCAACCCAAAATGCAAAGCAGAGGTGACCTACCTGGCAAACTGAGCGCTTCGTAATTTTACTTACTCTGGGGGTATATGCATTTGTCTACATATAAATATATCTATATATGTACAGACACAAACAGGTGTGCATATACACATATGTGCATGCTTACACACACATAATAGTATGCAATGAGTGTAAAAAAAGCAAAACGCCAAGCAGACCATCGATTATCCAGGTCTTGATATAAAAAACATGAACCACTGGAATACCTGGGAAAGACCAACAATGTTGTAGCCCAGCTGGAGTTCTTCCATTTTCTTCACCTATAACATGTTTTCAGTAGATTACTTTTACGTAGATATTTCAATTTCCATTATTCTTTTTCTTTATCCACTGCTGCTTCTAACTTTTTTTCCCCCTTTTTTTGAGTGGTATAAATCGGTACTTATAGATGCAACTTCATTAAGCTAAGAAAATAACTTAATCACCTTATCACAAACAACTTCAGCCTGCATGGAAAGAAAAGGAAAAAGTTTAGTTGACAAAGGCTATTATAGAAAAGGGGGCACTCTCACAAGGGATCATAACTTCACCTGTTCGTCAAGGGGCATAAACCAGGAGTCCCATGATCCATCTCCAATTTCTCTACAGATTCAACCACGCATTCTTAGATTCTTAAGGAAAACTGCAAATTTAACTGTTTGCACAGATTTGACAAGCAAATGGAAGAGAGAAGGAAGGAAAAAGAAAGAAAGAATAAAAAAAGATCAAATGCAGTAGAGGAAATACAGGAACAAACAAGACGTTTAAAAAAAGAACTTCAATGGAACCAGGAGGTGAAAATGTGGAGTTTTCTTAGTAAATACAAGTGTATGTACCCTCATTTCCAATCAAACTAATCTACGTTAATCAATAGTTTCATGGTTACACCAATGCCATATTTTTGGATCCATATTCATCCTTACTGAAAACATTGTTTGTTGGCTATCAACTTTTCGCAGCCCTACTTGTGCATCTACGCTTAGGACCGACTATCAAGAAATATTCAAAGCAGGGTCTCTACTTTACAAGCCTGTTCCATAGCTAGCCCGGGTATTCAAAGCAGGGTCTCCAGTTTGCAAGCCTGTTCCATAGCTAGCCCGGGTTGAACCATTATTCGTGGAAGCACACGTTTTGGGACAGACAAATCATAATATTTTCTAGATATTGTAGGGAATGGAAAATAATACAGAGAGTGAAGACCCATGCACTCAGCTCTAATAAAGCTCGACGCCTGTATCATATCTTTCCAGGTCATATCATAACGATACATATCAAAAAGGTTGCTTAGCTTGAAGGAACTTCATACCATAACTACAGCATAAGTTTAGTAATAAGATAAACCAAAAGTCAGCAACTTCACCAAACAAAAAAGATGCAGAGTAAAATAATAGGAAAACATACAAGCAAAACCCTTCAGAATTAGACCATTCGCTTAGCTCCTCTGTGAATCTTTTTACTCCTTTGTTTGAACACTGATCACCAATTCCTGTCGCAACAAGAAAACAATACAACATAGGCAAAAAAGACAAGTTCTTTAAGCAATAGTCACTAAATTCAACTATAATCAGGATATTATAGCAAAAGAAAACAGAAGATAAAGAGAAACGTGAAGAAAAAGAAAACATAAATGGAAGAAAAACTCGAGATACCATGTAGTACTATGAAAGGAAGTGAAGAAGATAATGTGATCACAGAGAAGGTAACTGCAATCAAGATATGAAGCAAATACTGGGCCATAAAAATTTGTATCTTTTTTGAATCTCGTGTGCTCTTTTCAAAGCTTTTTTTTACTTCTCCAAGAACTTTTGCGGAAATCAGGGGATTTGGGACTGAGCTATGTCGGATAAAGAAATTGAGTTTTAAGGGTTGGATTGCGTAGAGGGGTTGTTGAGGGAGCTTGAGTTGGCGTAATAATCGGCTGAGGTGAGTGGCGGTGATGAGTTCGCCGGCGTTCTCCAAAAATTGCGACTCTATGCCCGGACTAAGCAGAGAAAAGATACTCTCACCCAAATTCCCTCACCCTAACTCCGATGACACAACACGTGATAGCAGAAGAGTGGTGAGGCTAGATGCATATGACCTCATCTAACCTCGCCTGCTATCAGGTGTTATGAGGTGGGGGATGGAGTGAGGAAATTTGGGTTAGAGGATCCACCACCTGGGATGGGGAATGGGGTGAAAGAATTTGGGTGAGAGGATCCAAACACGACTATGTAATGGTAATTTGTTTCATTCTTTCTTTTCTATTTTTTCTTTTTATTTCTAATTCAGTCAACGACACACTTTTCATTGACTTTGAAATATGATGGACTAAAGTAAAATGACTCACTGAATTGATTGCGCTTCTTATATTGTGAATTAATATCTTGACGTAAATTTTGTTATATGTTATTAGAAAACAATGTGTTTCTAATGTATATGTATGGTTGCATACATCCAAGTTTCTATACTTGCTATAAACGAAAGTCTCTTAGACAATATATTAACGTTGTTGTTGGTCTTTTTCCTCTTTTTGTTTTTTTTTTCTTTTTTGGGTGTGTGTTCTAAGTGGAGCAGTAGTTTTTTGAAGGAATCAATTGTTTTGATACCTTGAACAAATCAATATTGAAATTATAAGATGTATAGTGGTTTACTTATCTTTTTTTTTTGGTGGAAATGAGATCATTTTATTCATATCAAACATCAACTGTGCATCTATTACAAAAACGGTATCCAACTAACTAATTATAATACATCAATCATCTCCATAGAATGCCATGCAAGCCTAATGTTTCTCGCTCTTTCGTAAATCCTCCGCACTACAGTACTGCCCTCTGGTAAAGTGAAGCCATCCTCAAATAAGCACTTGTTTCTTAATGTTCAAATCTCATGTACTCCTTCCCGAAAGATATACATCCAGCTGTCTTCTACTCCTTCCTGTCCAAATGATCCTGCTAAATTGATATCAATCCATCGTACTACACTGCTCTCCGAAAAAAATGTGCGCCATGCATTTCTCCTTACCAATCGCTTCCATACCTCGGCTACCCATGGACAACTGTGAAGAGCGTGTAGAGTATCCTCATCGTTGTCTTGACACATCCCACATGTCGGTGTCTGCCGAAGATGTCTGGTGTAAAGCAATAACGCAGTGGATAGTTTGTCCAGTCGAGATTGTCAAATCATCAAGCTAACCCTCTGAGGTCCCTTTGCTTTCCAGACTCTTTGCCAGTTAATTACCCTTTGCTGATCTTCCGGTGGTAACTAAATAGAATAAGCAGATGCAACCGAGAATTTTCCATTCGGTTCCCCTTGCCATATAAGATTCACTGCTTGATGAGAATCAGGGGCTGCTGCAGTTTCCACTGCCAGTCCCTTGCTAAGTACCGCCATAGCATGAAGAATGCTGCGCCACGCATAGGAACCCGTTTTTCGTATAGGATTGGCCTCCATCTAGTTGCCGTATTTTGCTTGAAGTATACGAACCCATAGACAGTCATCGTTTTGTATATATTGCCATGCTAATTTTGTTAGGAATGCTAGATTCATAAGCCTCAGTTGCTTGATGCCTGTACCACCCGCATATTTTGGTTTACAAATCTGCCTCCAAGCAACAGTATTCAGCCTGCGTTCTTGACCATGAATCCCCTAGAAAAAGCATCGGTTTATGCGCTCCAGTTGCTGTAGCGTGGACGTAAGTAGTAATATTGTTTGCATCGCATACGAGGGAACGGTGGATGTAACAGTCTGGATTAAAAGTTGGCGAGTGTTATGTCCCGCACCCTCCGTAAAATAAATAAAGGATAAATGGAAATTAAATAGGGTAAGGACAATTAATAATAATGAATTAAGAATTAAGTATTGGAATTAATTGGGATTTATGGAGAGGATTAAATATAGAAATAAGTAGCATTTAATTTTAGAATTAAATTTTAGAATTTAATCCTTTAAGATAAATGAGATAATAGGATATAATTTAGAAACTCAAACTTCACCCTTCCCATATCAAAACTGATTGAACGTCAGTTTTCCTTCACTTTTAGAAAAAGGAACGACTCCATTCTCCTCCCTCCCCATAGGCGATTCTCCTTCTCCAACCCTAGGCAAAGAATTCTTCAAGATCTTCAATCCAATCTTCTTCCGTTCTTTGATTCTTCTTCGAGTAATCACAGGCAAGTAATCTACTTATGAGTTCCTACGATTTGCGAAAGAAAAAGGCCTATTTTTGATATCAAAATTGGATCACCATGCAGTAATTTCTTTTTGTGAATCTATACGTGGTTTATGTGTTTTGGTTTTGGGATTTGGCCACTATATGTGAAAATCATTTGTTGTTGTTGTTGATTTTGTGAAATCCTACAAAATCTCAATCCCTTGAACCCTACTTTGTTGATATTTGCGGTTGAAGGAAAGAGAGAGTGAAAAGATAAGATTTTTGGGTTTGTTGGATGAATGATTCGAGTTTTAGGCTTGAATCTTTGATGTGTCTGTGAAAGATGATGTTTGGATGAATTAAGCGTGGATCGATAGGGGGAATAGGCTTGGAATGGTTTGGAAGAAAGTTGGGATCGAATTGGGGGTTATTTCTGCAGTTTCTGCAGAAATCGCAGGATGAAGATTCTGGGAGCGATGACGTCGATCGATCGACGTTAGGGTATGACGTACGTCGATCGATCGACGTATAGTAAGTGAGGGGCTGACGTGTTTCAGAGATACGTAGATCGATCGACATAGGATGAGTGAGAGATCGACGTGCCTCAGATGGACGTCGATCGATCGACGTCAGAATATGACGTACGTCGATCGATCGACGTCAGGGTATGACGTCCACCTGTTTTGTGGAAAATTAAGGGAAGAAAGAGGGAAATTAGGGGATCCTTTGGGGTGACCTTAGTGACTTCTTAGGACCTGATTGAGGCTAGTTTAAGGCTTGGGAACACGACTTAGAATGGTGAATCAACGGAGGAGACTTTGTAATGTATTTGAATTGGACTTTAAGGTGTATGATCTTAGGGGTTAAGAATGAACGTTTGAGGCTTCGATAGGGTCCAAATGGAACATGTGAGAAGAGTTACTTCATTCCTCGTATCCTTAATGTGAAAGCTTATGTGAGGTAGGTTTAGGCTTGGGAAGATACGATGAAAGTGAGAATGTGATTTTGAAGTATGTGATTGAAGAACGTGATTGATATGTGAACGTACATTCTTGCATCATGGCACTTGCATTTGCATTATGATTTGATAAGAGCTGTGCCTCGGTACAGGGTATAAAGTTTGCGAAATGAGCTGTGATGCGTTACAGGGTATAAAGACAGGCTTTAACCATCTCAGGGTATAAAGTGAGCTGTAATGTGTCATAGGGTATAAAGACAAGCTGTGGCACATTACATGGTATAAAGTTAAGCTGTGGTGCGTCACAAGGTATAAAGACAAGCTGTGGCCCACCACAGGATATAAAGTTATGTGACCGGACATTGTGACATGCATTGCACTGTTTTGAAAAGAATTGCATAAGCATTTGTGACTGTGTAGTGTAGTGCAATTTTGTCATGCATCACGTGAGTCGTTACGGTATGATTGATTTGTAACTTGATTGTTATTGAACTGTTGAATGTTTATGAGTTACTGCTCTTATGTTGTTATGCTATTAATCTATGCTCTTGAAAGTATACAAGACATGTGCCCCATCACCCCTTGATATAAATATTACTCATGTCTTGCCATGCGTTGATCCTGTATGTCTTATAAGCGGGTTACTTGCTAGCATTTTTCGCTAAGGATACTACCGTTGTCTTGCGGATGAGCCCAGTTATGACATTATATTCATAGAGGATGACGGCGAGTGGACTAAATGGGATGCTTAGAGCTCATGTTGGGAATCGTTCTAGATTGTTTATTATTATTCCAGTTTTCTTGCATTGATTTGAGGACTTAGATGGTTGTGTCCATAAACAATCCTTGATAGTTACGTTATCTTTTGATGTACAGATTTGATGGTTTAGACTTATTTTATACATGTTTCCGTGCTTATTCTCTTACGTCATTGATGATGTGTATTTGAGAGATGAGACGTCTTGTAGTCTTCTCAGTAAGCTACGACGGGTGCACCGGTTCGGATCCGCTGTCCGGGTCGGGGCGCTACAGGTGGTATCAGAGCCTAGGCTTCAGATCTACCTCGGAGACCTAGGTTATGTCATGTAGAGTCTTAAGCTATGATTTTGATCCTAAGTTGATCTTTAGGTCTAAGTACATGATCTTAAATATAAGTTTGATTGGGTTGGGTGTATGCGAGCGCGATAAAACTTAATTCACCATCAGTTTCATTTTCTTCCGGTTTACGAGTTCCGCCTTATACAACGCATATGGGCCTTCAGTATTTACTTTTGGAATTGCTGAATGCTAATAAGCGTTGATTTTGCAGACAATGCCTCCCAGAAGAGATAACCAAGGAAACAGTGGCAATGGGAACGAGAACCCTCCACCACCGCAGATGGTAGTTCCCCAGGAACTAATGGACGCTATCACAGTGATAGCACAAGGAGTTGCTCAACAACAACAGCAACAACAGCACCCTTTTCCACCACCACCTCAGCATGGTATAATGTATTACATTGGGGAGTTGTGAAAGATGCATGCCCCAACCTTCGAGGGGACCAATGACCCAGAGGTGACAGAATTTTGGCTGGATGAGGTTGAGAAATGCTTCAGGCTGGTACAAGTGCCTGAAGAGCTCAAGGTGGATGTGGCCACGCCCTTGTTGAGTGGTTGGGCTAACGCATGGTGGAATGGTATGCTACCCAAGATGACTCCTCCTATCTTGTGGAGACACTTTGTTGAGACGTATAAGGACTATTATGTACCAGAGACTGCCATTTTGGAGAAGATGAGGCAGTTTGACAAGTTGGAGCAAGAAAGAATGTCCATTTCAGATTATGCTGACAGATTCCACGCCTTGGGGAAGTTCACGCCCATGGTGCTGGAAAACAACAGAATGAAGATGCTCAAGTTTGAGCAAGGTTTGAACCCCCGCATTCGGACGGCTATAGCGGGGTCTAGTCTGAAAACATTTGAGGAGATGATGGATGCTTGTTACCGTGTGGAGAGTGACATGCACAGGTCGCAGCCTAGAGAGGCTCGTGACGATACCAGTAAGAGACCGAGGGATGACAGAAGTGGAGGTAGACCCGGACGTTGGGTCAAGATTCCTAGAAAAGGACAGACAGGACAGATTCAGAGGGCACCACAGCAGAATCAGCCTGATCGTCAGGCGCCCGGAGTGTGCCCCCACTGCCAGAAGAATCATGTAGGTGAGTGTTGGAAGCAATCGGGAGCATGTTTTAAGTGTGGCAAGACGGGCCACAGAATCAATGATTGTCCCGAGTGGAAGCAAAAGCCAAGGGAGACGCCGGGCCATCCCAGCAACAGAGAGCTAGGCCCAGGACCAATGCCAGAGTCCATGCAATGACGGACGCTGAAGTGCAGGAGAGCACGGACGTTGTGACAGGTACGACTTAAGTTAAATATTAGTTGTTTAAGTTGAATTTTAGCCGTTTAAGTTGGAAATTAAATGTGCTATACGTGAAAACCTTTATGTGCTACACTTTTTGTGATTAGGTGCGATTCTAGTTAATAAAGTGCCTGCGAACGTATTGTTTGATAGTGGAGCGAGTCACTCGTTCATCTCTAAGCGATTCGTCAAAGGACTTGACTGCCTACCCGAGTGGCTTGAAACCCCCTTTAGGGTGCAGGCAGCGGTGAACAAGTACTGGTTCCACATCACCAGTACAAAGACTGTGAGTTGGAGTTGGATGGGAAGGTGTTTCCCGTGACATTGGTCTCAATTGCGATGAGGGATTTTGATGTGATATTGGGCATGGATTGGCTGACCAAGTATCATGCCAATATTGACTGCAGACTCAAGCAAGTGACTATTAAGGATCCCAAAGTGAATAAAGTGACAGTTCAAGGGAACGTCAAGTTAACCAAAGCCCCGAAGAAGATATACTTGACGGCGATTAAGGCTTTCAAGGCGTTGAAGAAGGGAGCAGAGGGACTTATGGTATATGCGTTAGTCCCGAAGCAAGAAGTTCTCTCCATAGATCAGATTCCAGTAATCAATGAATTTAAGGACGTATTTCCGGATGATTTGCCAGGAAATCTGCCATCAAGAGAAGTGGAGTTCGAGATCAATTTGAACCCCGGAGCCGAGCCTATATCTAAGGCACCCTACAGAATGGCTCCAACTGAACTTAAGGAGCTAAAGGGACAACTTCAGGAGTTGTTAGATAAGAAGTTGATTCGTCCCAGTGTGTCACCTTGGGGAGCTCCAGCTTTATTTGTCAAGAAGAAAGATGGCAGCTTAAGGTTGTGCATTGATTACCGAGAGTTGAACAAAATTACCATCAAGAACAAATATCCTCTGCCAATGATTGAGGATTTATTTGATCAACTAAAGGGAGCCCGATGGTTTTCAAAGATCGATCTTCGTGAGGGGTATCATCAGTTGCTCGTGAAAGCAGGTGACGTACCTAAAACAGCTTTTCGCACTCGATATGGGCATTATGAATTTTTAGTGATGCCTTTTGGATTGACTAATGCCCCAGCAGCCTTTATGGATTTGATGAACACCGTATTCCGAGAACAGTTGGACCAATTCGTAGTGGTGTTCGTCGATGACATTTTGGTCTACTCTCCTGACGAGCAAGCTCATGCGGAACATTTAAGAGTGGTGTTGGAAATTTTGAGGCAACAAAAGCTTTATGCCAAATTCAGCAAGTGTGAATTCTGGTTAAGAAGTGTAGCCTTTCTCGGTCATGTGATTTCGGAGGATGGGATCTCTGTGGATCCTGAGAAGATAAAAGCCATTACCGAATGACCAAAACCTACAAACGTGACCGAAGTCAGAAGCCTCTTAGGTTTGGCAGGCTATTATAGGAAGTTTGTTGAGAGATTCTCCACAATAGCAGTTCCATTGAGTCGACTTACGCAGAAGAAGACTAAGTTTGAATTGACTGCTGAATGCGAGCATAGCTTTTCTGAGCTCAAGAAGAGATTAACCACAACCCCGGTGTTGGCACAACCCTCCGGCACCGACGGTTTTGTGATCTATAGTGATGCGTCCAAGAAAGGACTAGGTATGTATATTATTACAACTAATGCATTGTATATACATATGCTAGTCTTAAACTAACTTTTGTTTATAGGTTGTGTTTTGATGCAAAACGGACGAGTTATCTCGTACGCGTCGAGACAGTTGAAGCCATATGAACAGAATTACCCGACGCATGATTTAGAGCTCGCTGCTGTAGTATTTGCTCTTAAGATCTGGAGGCACTATTTGTACGGAGAAAAGTGTGCCGTGTTCACTGACCATAAGAGTCTGAAATACTTATTCTCACAGAAAGAGCTGAATATGAGGCAAAGGAGATGGTTGAAACTACTTAAGGACTATGATTTAACCATTAATTACCACCCCGGGAAAGCTAACAAAGTGGCAGACGCATTGAGCAGAAAGTCTAGCCATGCGAGACAGTCTCTGTTGGAACGAGAGATCGAGGAGTTTGGTTTGGATGTTGTAGACTCAGTAGCAAATGTCCTTACCGCCTTATCTATAACCCCAGATTTGATAGACAGAATTAAAGGAGCGCAGTATGATGATACAATACTGAAAGAAATCCGCGACAAGTTGTCTATGAGACCAGTAAAAGATTTCCAGTTGAGGGAAGATGGAAGTCTATGGTTCCAGAATCGGTTATGTGTACCGGATAATGATGAGCTTCGAAAGGAGTTGCTACGCGAAGCTCATAACTCAAGGCTATCCATTCACCCCGGAAGCACGAAAATGTACAAGGACCTCAAAGGAAATTATTGGTGGATAGGAATGAAAAGATCTATCGTGGAGTATGTTAAAAGGTGTCTAATATGCCAACAAGTCAAAGCAGAACATCAACGACCTGGCGGTCTGATGATGCCACTTGAAATCTCGGAATGGAAGTGGGAACATGTGACTATGACTTCGTGATGAGGTTGCCCAAAACCAGAAATGGAAATGAGATGATTTGGGTAATTGTCGAACGCTTGACAAAGGCAGCTCACTTCATAGCTATGCCACATGGTACATCTTATGAGAAATTGTCCAACATATATGTGGATAACATTGTGAGCTTACACGGAGTTCCCGTCAGTATTGTATCGGACCGTGATCCTAGGTTCACTTCCAAGTTTTGGATGGCTTTCCAAAAAAAAGCCATGGGCACTGAGTTAAGGATGAGCACAGCTTATCACCCTCAAACGGATGGACAGTCTGAGAGGACCATCCAAACTTTGGAGGACATGCTGAGAGCATGCGCATTGGACTTTAAAGGAAACTGGGATAACATGTTGAAACTGATGGAATTCTCTTACAACAATAGCCACCACAGTGCCATTGGTATGGCTCCATTTGAGGCTCTATATGGACGGAAGTGCCGATCTCCAGTTTGTTGGGACGAAGTTGGGACAAGGACGATCACTGCACCTGAATTGATGGAGCAAACGATTGAGAAAGTTAAGATTATAAGGGAGAGATTAAGGGTGGCACAAGATCGCAGTAAGAGTTGGACCAATATAAAAAGACAACCCTTGGAGTTTGAGGAAGGTGAAAATGTTTATCTACGAGTTTCACCCACCAAGGGAGTGGCGAGGTTCGGAATGAAGGGCAAGTTAAGTCCTAGATATATTGGTCCATACGAGGTGCTTGGCAAGGTTAGAGAAAGAGCCTACCGACTGGCGTTGCCTCCAATCTTATCCCAAGTTCACAATGTATTTCATGTGTCGCAACTGAGAAAATACGTATCGGACCCGAGCCATGTCCTTGAGGCTCAACCATTGGATGTTAGAGAAGATGTTACCTACGAGGAACATCCAGTGAGGATTGTGAACAAGAAAGATCAAGTCCTACGGAAGCGCATAATCCCGTATGTCAAAGTTCAATGGAGTAACCATACGGAGCGTGAAGCCACATGGGAGCTTGAAGAGCAAATGAAGGAGTTGTATCCACACCTCTTCCAAAAAGGTACGTCATTTTCGAGGACGAAACTTTTTGTAAGGGGGTGGAATGTTATACCCCGCACCTTCCGTAAAATAAATAAAGGATAAACAAAAATTAAATAGGGTAAGGACAATTAATAATAATGAATTAAGAATTAAGTATTGGAATTAATTGGGATTTATGGAGAGGATTAAATATAGAAATAAGTAGCATTTAATTTTAGAATTAAATTTTAGAATTTAATCCTTTAAGATAAATGAGATAATAGGATATAGTTTAGAAACTCAAACTTCACCCTTCCCATATCAAAACTGACTGAACGTCAGTTTTCCTTCACTTCTAGAAAAAGGAACGACGCCATTCTCCTCCCTCCCCATAGGCGATTCTCCTTCTCCAACCCTAGGCAAAGAATTCTTCAAGATCTTCAATCCAATCTTCTTCCGTTCTTTGATTCTTCTTCGAGTAATCACAGGCAAGTAATCTACTTATGAGTTCCTACGATTTGCGAAAGAAAAAGGCCTATTTTTGATATCAAAATTGGATCACCATGCAGTAATTTCTTTTTGTGAATCTATACGTGGTTTATGTGTTTTGGTTTTGGGATTTGGCCACTATATGTGAAAATCATTTGTTGTTGTTGTTGATTTTGTGAAATCCTACAAAATCCCAATCCCTTGAACCCTACTTTGTTGATATTTGCGGTTGAAGGGAAGAGAGAGTGAAAAGATAAGATTTTTGGGTTTGTTGGATGAATGATTCGAGTTTTAGGCTTGAATCTTTGATGTGTCTGTGAAAGATGATGTTTGGATGAATTAAGCGTGGATCGATAGGGGGAATAGGCTTGGAATGGTTTGGAAGAAAGTTGGGATCGAATTGGGGGTTATTTCTGCAGTTTCTGCAGAAATCGCAGGATGAAGATTCTGGGAGCGATGACGTCGATCGATCGACGTTAGGGTATGACGTACGTCGATCGATCGACGTATAGTAAGTGAGGGGCTGACGTGTTTCAGAGATACGTAGATCGATCGACATAGGATGAGTGAGAGATCGACGTGCCTCAGATGGACGTCGATCGATCGACGTCAGAGTATGACGTACGTCGATCGATCGACGTCAGGGTATGACGTCCACCTGTTTTGTGGAAAATTAAGGGAAGAAAGAGGGAAGTTAGGGGATCCTTTGGGGTGACCTTAGTGACTTCTTAGGACCTGATTGAGGCTAGTTTAAGGCTTGGGAACACGACTTAGGATGGTGAATCAACGGGGGAGACTTTGTAATGTAATTGAATCGGACTTTAAGGTGTATGATCTAAGGGGTTAAGAATGAACGTTTGAGGCTTCGATAGGGTCCAAATGGAACATGTGAGAAGAGTTACTTCATTCCTCGTATCCTTAATGTGAAAGCTTATGTGAGGTAGGTTTAGGCTTGGGAAGATACGATGAAAGTGAGAATGTGATTTTGAAGTATGTGATTGAAGAACGTGATTGATATGTGAACGTACATTCTTGCATCATGGCACTTGCATTTGCATTATGATTTGATAAGAGCTGTGCCTCGGTACAGGGTATAAAGTTTGCGAAATGAGCTGTGATGCGTTACAGGGTATAAAGACAGGCTTTAACCATCTCAGGGTATAAAGTGAGCTGTAATGTGTCATAGGGTATAAAGACAAGCTGTGGCACATTACATGGTATAAAGTTAAGCTGTGGTGCGTCACAAGGTATAAAGACAAGCTGTGGCCCACCACAGGATATAAAGTTATGTGACCGGACATTGTGACATGCATTGCACTGTTTTGAAAAGAATTGCATAAGCATTTGTGACTGTGTAGTGTAGTGCATATTTTGTCATGCATCACGTGAGTCGTTACGGTATGATTGATTTGTAACTTGATTGTTATTGAACTGTTGAATGTTTATGAGTTACTGCTCTTATGTTGTTATGCTATTAATCTATGCTCTTGAAAGTATACAAGACATGTGCCCCATCACCCCTTGATATAAATATTACTCATGTCTTGCCATGCGTTGATCCTGTATGTCTTATAAGCGGGTTACTTGCTAGCATTTTTCGCTAAGGATACTACCGTTGTCTTGCGGATGAGCCCAGTTATGACATTATATTCATAGAGGATGACGGCGAGTGGACTAAATGGGATGCTTAGAGCTCATGTTGGGAATCGTTCTAGATTGTTTATTATTATTCCAGTTTTCTTGCATTGATTTGAGGACTTAGATGGTTGTGTCCATAAACAATTCTTGATAGTTACGTTATCTTTTGATGTACAGATTTGACGGTTTAGACTTATTTTATACATGTTTCCACGTTTATTCTCTTACGTCATTGATGATGTGTATTTGAGAGATGAGACGTCTTGTAGTCTTCTCAGTAAGCTACGACGGGTGCACCGGTTCGGATCCGCTGTCTGGGTCGGGGCGCTACAGCGAGCAGCCTTCGAGAGGAGTCTGCTTTTCCATGAGGCTAATTTGCGTTGTACTTTTTCCACTAAAGATTGATATGTACTCTTGTCTATACGTTTATGTATCAGCGGCATTCCAAGATACGCCCCTAAAGTTGGTGCCAACGGTATTTGAAATCGAGTGCTTAATCTTATGGCGGCAGAGTGTTCAACATTTTTAGAAACAAAGATACTGGACTTGGAGGTATTAACCTTTTGGCCAGATATACTGCAGAATGCAGATAAACAGTCAGCCATGGTTTGAGCTTGCATTTCTGTAGCCTCGCCAAAGAGAAGTAGATCATCCGCAAACAAGAGGTGGCTAATAGTTGGTCCATTTCTAGCTACCTTAATCGGCTTCCAACGTCCGGTTTCCACAAGATGATTTATATTCTGAGACAAAACTTCCATACAAAGGACAAATAAATATGGCGCAAGAGGGTCTCCTTGTCGCAGCCCCTTCATTGGCTGGAACTCCGGTAGGCATTCTCCATTCCATAACACTTGCAGCCGTGCCTTAGTGATAACAAAAAGTATGATTTCAACTAGTGGTTTGTCAAATCCAGCCGCATAGAGAATCTTCGTCAGGAAAAACCAACTTACACGATCATATGCTTTCTCTAGGTCGATTTTTATGGCCATCACCCCAGTTTTGCCCTGCTTATTACGCATGGTGTGTAGGACTTCTTGAGCAATAATGATACTATCAGCAGCTTGCCTGCTAGGAATGAAGCTGCTCTATTGTACACTAACGAGTTTGCCAACTACTTGCTTCAGTCGATTTGCAACCACTTTGGATATGACTTTAACTACAACGTGTGACAACGCGATAGGCCGAAATTGCGAGACAAATTCTGGAGCTTCAATTTTCGGTATAAGGGTGATGTAGGTGAGATTCATATGCTCAGGAAACCGTCTTTTCTGAAAAGCATCTAATACAAATTTGAGAACAGATTTTCCAACTATATCCCAATTTCTTTGGAAGAAAATGGGTGGAAAGCCGTGAGGGCCTGAAGCCTTATATGCACCTATTTGGAATACTGCTTGTTCGATTTCATCTCAGTTACCTGGCGATTTAAGGCTTCCTTTTCCAACCTTGTGAGTTGCGCAAATTGGACAACAATATCCTCTCTAGTAGTTTGTACATCGTGTGTATACAGATTAACATAAAATTCCTGAACCAAACTTTCAACGTCTGTATCCTTCTCCACCCAGTTGCCATTGGGATTTTTTAGTTTATGCACCTTGTTTCTCCTCCTTCGCATGATGTCCGTCGTATGAAAGTAGCGAGTATTTCTTTCCCCTTCAGTGATCCATTTCAAGCGTGATTTCTGCCACCAATATAATTCTTCTTGCTTTAAAATCTGCTGTAATTCTTCTTGCAGTTCCTTTTCTAGTGCAAATAGAAAGCGTGATGGTTTATCATACATGGTTCTTTGGATCCCTTCTAGTCGAGCAAGACATCTTCGTTTCCTTTTTATAATGTGTCCAAAGACATTAGCATTACACCACTGTAGCTCCTTCTTACACTTCTCCAGAACTTCATGTAAATCTTCATCTTTAGTTTGCCAAATTTGTTTCAAGAACTCCTTGAAATGCTGATGCTCCAGCCAGCACGTCAAAAATTTAAAGTTTCTGCTAGAATTCGCCAATGACAGTGGAGGTGTTAGATTGAGTAACAGTGGATGATGGTCCGAACTAGTGCGAGGCAAATGTTTGAGGGTGGCGCCTGCAAATTTACTGCTCCATTTGATGTTCATAAGAGTGTGGTCTATCCTTTCCCATATTTGTGCGGCTCCTTGTCTCCATTTGACCAGGTATATTTAGGCCCCGAGGGTGGCATGGCAGTAAGTTCGCATAGTTCGCATACCTTAGTTAGTCTGTGACTATCAGTTACACAGCATCTCTTTGTTTGTGTGACTGCGATAATATTTCGTTGAAGTCTCCAATCAAACACCAAGGGCCGGTGAATATCGCCTTTAGCAGTATAATCTGATCCCACAGCAACCTTCGTGTATCCACAGATGGAGAGGCATAAATGAGTGTTAGAATCTAATCTATATTACCATCGGAGATTACTGCTAAATTCATCATTTGTGTTGAGTAGTTTAAAACCACCAAATTGACTTTGGATGCATTCCAAAAACACCACAATCTACTCATAAATCCAACAGCTTCAACTGCTACAAAGTTAGTGTAGGAAAAATTCCTGAGTATCCTCCTACCTTTTCGACTATGGACTATTGGTTCCATCAAGAACAGAATATCCGGTCTATACGTACGTATCAATTCCTTAACACATATATAGAACTTTTGGGATGAAGCTCCCCTACAATTCCACGATTGTACACTGGTCATGGTGATAAATTAGTTGAGAGAGAGCATCTGCTCTGCATTACCTGGCCCAGTTTCATTTGCATAGTCATCCATTGCATGATTTCCACCTATCTCGGTGTCCACAATTATTGGAATATTTGAGTGCGCATAATCCTCTATGGTGGTGGTTCTTGTTGCGTCATCTGGAGGATGTTGTTTAATGTGTTGATCCAGTGATAGCACACGATCATCAGTATCCATTGGGTTAACTGTCACCTTCATATCTTTTTCCCGCGGGGTCATCAGTGTATGTTGTTTGACATTCGTGATGTCTGTAAATTGAGTTCTATCACCATCACTGCGGGTATTCTGAATGGCGCCAATATGTTCAGTCCTGAAATTCCCACTGTTTCCTTTTCCATTTTTGCTTGAAGGTTTAACTTTAACACTCTCTTTTATTGCAACACCCTTCTTTGATCTATTCTTGCTAGTCTCGCCAACATCTTTCGACATCGCTGAAAAAGTGGCTCCCATTCCCATATTCGGTATTTGTTCCAACCTGCTCCATACATCCTCCAAGTTAAACCTGTGTGTATCTTCTTGCTCCTCCACATCCAACGCATCGAATCTAGATTTTGACGTCCAACTCTCCGCAATGTTAACCTGTTGCTGCTTCCCCCCACCACGTTGATTAGCACTAACTTTCTGTGGAATCTATGTTGCAGTTCCATGTCCCCCATATATGTCACTCTGTCTGACATTATGTCTATTATGTTCTGATCGTAATGAGGGCCTTCTTCTCCTATTGGAGGCAACCATCCATGGACCATATATATCAGTTGTGGTGTCTAACTGTTCCTTATCTTCCTGCGGTTTTATCTGTACATTTTCCATCTGTGGTGTTTGACGAGTAAATCCACAGTCTTCCTTGCGATGTCCATATTTCCCACAGTCAAAGTATATCATATGTAGTCCCTCATATTCTACTCTATAATCCACCCCATTTACATTAACAATAGAGACCAGTGGTTTCAGTAAGTTTAATTCCACGCATATACGTGCGTATCGTCCTCGCTGCACTTTCATGGTGGTCTCATCCACCTTCACCGCTTTACCAATCTTCCCTCCCACTTCCATAAGAACATCTACCTTATAGAACTCTATGTGCAAATGAGTCAATCGAATCCATGCCATCGTGGATGTGATTCGAGTACTTTTGGGTTGAAAGCATGGACGCTATTTCATAATAGTAAGGTAATGTCCTTGAATGAGCCATGGGCCATTCTCCACAACATGAGCATAATCCTCTTTGCTGTAGAATCGAATAATATAGTACCCTTCATCCAGATCGATTATTTCACAGCCTCGATCTAGATTCCATAGAGATTTTAACCGCTGTTCAAGGAACCTGTAAGAAACTGTTCTACCTAGAAGTTTCACAATTAAGGCTCGTCCCCATGGTTTTCTCAGTTCCCTACATACCTCTTTGGAGATTACAACTTTGACTCTACCAGGTACATCCTGCTCAGTTCCTTCTTCCGAATGCATATTCTCATCACGATCGGCCACTATATCCTCATCATCCGTATCACTCATATACACAGCCTTTCCAATTGGGTCTCCAATGAGCGCTTCAGTGAATTTTTTGCCCTGCCAGACTTGATAATGTATAGGCAGATCTCCATTCTGTATAACCAGATTGTCATTTGCTTGTCTTTTAAATTTCTTAATACTCCGTTGTAGTTGATCGGCTTCCTCGACACTCTTCCCCATTGGTTGAAACTCCATAGTTTTGTGAGTTTAGGTAGTGATCGCCGGTGATAGTGTCACCGGAGACGACGACCGTGACTAAGTTGCAGGCAGTAACCGCAGGTAACGGCTACGAACGCGCGCGGGAAATGCGGAGCAATTAGAACTTCCTTTCTGGATCAGTCATTTTCAAACCCGTTTGTCCATTATCATTAAAACATACGTATCCATGTATTATGGTTATCTTATTGTTTAACCAGTAGTTTAATTACGCCTACAGATACAATGCATTAAAAGTGAATAGTTTTATCGACGATAGATACCTTTTCGAACTAAAAAAAAAATAACAAATCAATTTTGACAGTGGTGCTTAGTTAGGGTAGTAACTAGCAAACAAGCGGTTCATGCAATAACAGAACTTGATTTGGTTTTTATTTGATTGATTTTATTTGGTAAAGTGCAAGATTGAATTGTTTAATTTAAAATTAATATTGATATTTGTATCTTTAGCTGTGATTACATTTGAATTTAAATTGATGTATCATTTGATTTTATAATTCTACTTTGTTTATATTAAACATAATAATTGATAATTAAGGAAATGACAATAAATTTATCCATGTAAAATATGATTAAGTTAGACCAAAGAGAATGTTAATGATAATGAGGATTTTTTTAACAAAAGGATTGAATTGTATCAATAACAAAAGCTTTACATAGCTCCATTGCTTAGCTTTGTTGGTACTCAGATGATAAATTACCTTCCAAACGTCACATGTTCGAGTCCGCATAACCAGAGCATGGGTGGTCTGTATTATGTCTTTGGGCTTTGATCGGCGCCTTGTGATAGATTTAGACTCATGTCTTCCTACTTAAGAGGCTGTTGAGTGATCCTAATATGTTTCATCTACACTGCTTCATAGGGCTAAGACACTGAAGCCCCCAGGGCAAGGATTTTGTCTTTTGCCCTTCAAATAAAAGCTTTACATCAGTCTATCAAGCATAATACGTTTGCACATGAACCATTTGCAGTTGTTGGACGTGTCATTTTGCCTCACAATCAAATTTGGATGCAAAGGGCCAAATCTTTGTCTTTAGATGTCTCTAATGTCTTAGCTACACCTGATGAGCCAAAAATACCCCCGTTAGTCAATAACGGTCAACGATTGGTTAGAGGCGTAAAAAATGCTAAGTCCCGCGGGCCGGCCCACAGTTTGACCAGCTCATATGTGGACAAACAATACATCTCGGCCAAACGGCTACAATGCCATCTCGGCCTAAAGGCCTCATCCCGGTCTAAAGGCCATCTCGGCCTAAAGGCCACATCTCGGCCTCCATCTTCATCTCGGCCAAAGGGCTGTATTCGGCCACAGTTCCGTTTTACTCGATGATCTCGGACCACATTTATGATGTCAGCGGCAAACATCATGAATGGCCCACATATGCTCTTTGAAGTCGGCCACCTACATCTCGGCAGACCGACCCCACATCTAAATTCATCTCGGGCACCTCTGAGTACTTCTAGAGGACTTGACCTCGGTTCTAGGAGTTTACCCTAGGTAAGTCTGCCAGGTGAAACTCCCAGTCAGGTGTCTTAAACTAGCTTACTCTGCTCAGTACCGAGCCACGTGGCGAGTATGCAAGAGCAGGAGTCATCCTTATGACCTCCTTGCCTGTCACGATTTCCGGGCTCTGCCCATGCATTGGCCCGAGCCGCCATATAAAAGACAGAGAAGCAGGAGAGAGAAAGAGAAGTAACATTTCACAACTTACTACAATGAATCATCTTCTTCACGGTGAAATCACAGGTTTACCAGAAAACCTTTATTTACAAACTTTCAACAGTATATAAACCTCTCCTAAAAATGACCTCAACTGACTTGACCTTCGGAGGGTATTACCCGGGACCATAGATCTCGGGTCCTCTGACCTCTTTCCTTTGTGCAGGTCGGCCAACCGCCTATTACCGACAACTGACGGAGAATTGACGGCATAACCCACCACATCACACTTAATACTTGGTGATATATCTGACATCATCAAATTGGCGCTAGAAGGAGGGCCTGAACCTCCGTCAAATAAGTTTTCTTTACTGCACTATTTAAGGTTTTAAGTCAGTCTGATGGGAATAGAACCACGTGAAGGACTATGGGAGTCTTCAAATCCTCACTGTCGAAAGACACTCGCTCTGTTCATCCTGGACAGGATTCCAGGAGGCCAGAGCTGGAAGCGAAAAAGGCACCAGTGGTGACCGCAGATGAGCGAGAAAAGGCCATGAAATATGTGGCCGAAAACTTAGATGTGTTTGAGGCCGTTGTAGAATGGCTCAAAGGAAAGCGTCTCGAGATAGAGTACATGGAGGACGATTTCATCCCCCTCCATACTAAGGAGAAGACTCAACAACAATCTTCTCACGGCCCTCAAGGTTTCATGGCGGATGCCAGAAGAGGCAGTGTTGCAGCTCCAACGGTGGAGTCGATGCCTTTGCCCAGGCAGCGCCTCGGGATAAGGTCTCAATCTTTCAAAAGTGTTCGTCAGGAGGCTGACCCTCGCAGGTCGAGGAGCCATCCTGAGGAGCCTAAGTCGGAATACATGAGGGTGATTCAAGAAAGCCCATTCTCTTGGGATATTGCAGAGTATTTGGCACCGGATAACTTTAAGGTGCCAAAAATGGATACTTATGATGGAACGTCTGATCCTACCGATCATCTTTTTCAATTTTAGACGGCCATGAGCTTAAAAAATATCCCTGATCCACTCTGATGCAAAACCTTCCCCATGTATCTGCGGGGGAAGGCGAGAAGATGGTTTCAGGAGCTTCCACCTCAGTCAGTGGACTCCTTCAGACAATTGGCGCAGAAGTTCAAGTCTCAATTTGTTTCTAGTGCGCCATTTATCAAGAATTCTTCACATCTGATGACCTTGAAACAGGGTCCTGAAGAGTCAGTGCTGAAGTACATGCAGCGCTTCTCGGACGAGTCACTGCAGGTCAGTGATGGAAACGAAGGAGTGAAAGCTGCCGCATTCATTAATGGTCTCAGAGCGGGTCGCCTCTTTTCTCAGCTTGCTGAAGAGGGGCCCACCACATTGAGGGAGTGCCTGGAGAAGGCACACCAGTTTGCCCAAGGTGAAGAGGCAAACCGGTTGAAGAAAGAGGCCGAGCAAAGTACTCGGCATGAAACTCGGCCCAGTTCCAAGGGGGACTGACATGATGATAAATGCGATCGACGCAATGCGTTTGATCGCCTTGGTGGCCGAGGCAAACGGGGTAGAGAAGGAATGCCTCTTTTAGCCTCTAAGGACAGAATTTTGGCTGTAATAGAGAGAGATGGTTTGAGGACGGACCCTAAACCTCTGGCAGGTCCCAGATATAAAAGGGATCCTAAGCTGTACTGTCGTTGTCATCGTGATGTCGGCCATGATACAGAAGATTGCCGGCAATTGGCTCAAGCGATTCGGAAGTTGATCGAGCTAGGGCACTTGAAGCAGTTTTATGATCCACGCTCCCGACTTCACAATCGTTTGGATTTCCAAAAAGGTCCTCAGAAAGACAAGTGCCGACCCGAGACTCCGCCTGCACGTCCCAGGTCGGACGATGATGATGACAGAGGCCGACATGAGGCTGCAGTGCAGCCCCAAATCAACTCGGTAATCTATACTATTTCCGGAGGGCCACCTCAGAAAAGTCAAGGAGGTCCCAGTACGTCAGGGACGTCATCTGGGGCTCCCCCTAAAAAGAGAAGGTTAGCCCGAGAACTGGTCTACGGACCAGAAGACATTGTTCCACTAGACTCTAATAATACGGGTCTGGTAATAGGTTTATGTATACATTTAGCGCCAGATAAAATTGTAGAAGTGCGAAGGGTCTATGTAGATACTCGAAGTGCTGTAAATATCATGTATTATCATGTATATAAGCAATTGGGCTTAGCAGATTCCCAAATGACCCCAGTGACTTCCCCTTTGTTTGGATTTACTGGTATGCCAATTCGGCCAGCTGGCCTGATTACACTCAGCGTTAGCTTCGGCAAACCCCCCGCTTACCGCTGTTTGTGGATGGATTTTGTGGTAGTCAAGGAAAGGTCGGCTTACAATATCCTTTTAGGCCGACTAGCGCTGGTAGCTTTGGAAGCAGTAATATCCCCCTTACATGTCAGTATGAAGTTTCCTACGCCAGGGGGAGTAGTTACCTTACAAGGGGATATTCCTATAGCTCAAAATTGCTACGCAGTTGCTACCCAAGGGGGTGGGGCCGTCCAACAGGTTGTTTTGGATGATCTCATTCCCCCAACTGAGGAGCATTTGCACTCAGATGACGCAGTTCAGGAATTCATCTTAGATCCAGGTCGGCCCGATAACACTATCAAGATCGGAACTTGGATGTCGGCTGAGATGTTGGCTCTGCTCCAAAGTTTGCTGAGGGAGTTTGCGGAAATTTTTGCATGGACGGCAGAGGATATGCCCGAGATCCCGACTTCCTTAGCAGAACATCGGCTTAATGTGGATTCTTAGGTCAGACCCATTAAGCAGAAGAAAAGGAACTTTGCCCCGGAAAAGAATAAAGTGATAGCCGAAGAGGTCAAAAAGCTCCTTGCCGCAAAGTTTATTGCAGAGTTCTTGTATCCGACATGGTTAGCCAACCCTGTTGTGGTTCCCAAACCCGACAAGACCTGGAGAATGTGCGTTGATTACACTGACTTGAACAAAGCGTGTCTAAAAGACTGTTACCCCTTACCCAAGATTGACAGGTTGGTGGACTCCACCTTGGGGTATGCAGTCTTTGATTTTCTTGATGCTTTTAAAGGCTATCATCAGATCATGATGGCAAAGAAGGATCAGGAGAAGACTTCCTTTATAACAGAGTCAGGCACCTATTGTTATGTCAGCATGCCCTTTGGACTCAAAAACGCAGGGGCTACTTACCAACACTTGGTCAACTCGCTATTCCGAGATCAGATTGGCCGAGTTATAGAAGTCTACATTGACGATATGTTGATCAAGAGCAGGTCTCTTGATCAGTATATCTCAAATATTCGAGAAGTGTTTGTCATCCTAAGAGATTCCCGTATGAGGCTGAACCCAAAAAAATGTACCTTCGGAGTGCGTACGGGAAAGTTTCTCGGATACATGGTTTCCAAGGAAGGAGTGTAGGCCAACCCGGCCAAGATTGAAGCCTTAGAAAGTATGCACCCACCTCAAAACATCAAAGAGGTTCAAAGGTTGACAGGACGAATTGCTGCCTTGAGCAGATTTCTTTCTAAGTCAACCGAGAGATCACTACCTTTCTTCCAAATCTTGAAGAAACGAACAGCTTTTCTTTGGGATGACCAGTGCCAGAAGGCCTTCGATGATTTAAAAGCACACTTGGCCGAGGTGCCTATGCTGACATCTCCTCTGCCTGGGGAGACTTTGTACATATATTTGTCAACCTGCCATGAGGCAGTAAGCGCAGTTCTGCTCAGAGAGCAGGATGCTGTGCAGAAACCTATTTACTTCGCTAGCAAAGTTCTGCATGGAGCTGAAGTGCGTTACCCCAATGCAGAAAAAATCATCTTAGCACTGATAGTGGCGGCAAGGAAATTCCGACCTTATCTTCAAGCACATCCTATAATAGTAGTGACGGATCAGCCTTTAAAGCAAATTCTATCCCGGCCAGACACCTCTGGCCGAGCTGCTAAGTGGGCTATGGAGCTTGCTGAGTATGATATCAACTATAAGTCACGCACTTCTATTAAGGCTCAAGCTTTGGCCGACTTCTTGGCTGAAGGGATATCTGTTGAAGAAGACCATCCTCTAACACAAGGTTAGATCTTATACGTAGATTGATCTTCTTCAAAGGAAGGAAGTGGAGCAGGGCTCCTGATAATTAATCCAAATGAAGAAGAGATGGAGTACGCCTTGCGCTTTGACTTTGTGGCCACTAACAATGAGGCCGAGTACGAGGCTCTGATAGCTTGGCTAAGTCTAGCCCGAAAACTGGGGGCACAGAAAATAATCGCCCGAAGTGACGCACAGCTCATAGTTTCTCAAATTAACGGAGATTATGAGGCCAAGGAGGACAACATGAAGCGGTATTTGGCTAAGGTTCAGCATTTGAAAAGAATGTTTGAGCACTTTATGATAGAACACATCCTCAGGTCGACCAACAAACGGGCCGACGCACTATCTCGACTGGCCTCGTCCACCTCGGCCACTATAGGAAAAAAGATTGTTGTAGAGCTGGTGAAACATCGTGCCTTTGATGGAAATGAAGTCTAGCAACAAGACTACCACAATACGTGGATGGACGAGACAATCACCTATCTGCAGCATCAGACCCAGCCCGAGGACAAGTCACAAGCTCGGCGTCTCCGCTTGAAGGCTTCCAGGTACGCACTCTTTAATGATCACCTGTACAGAAAGTCTTTTTCACAGCCGTGGTTGCGTTGCGTACCTGAAGATGAAGGAGACTATATTCTTCGTGAAATGCACTTGGGGATATGTGGAAGCCATTCTGGTGCACGCTCTCTAGCCCGCAAGTGCTATCTAGCTGGTTATTATTGGCCCACCATCCGCAAAGACGCAGAAGAGTTGGTTAAAAAGTGCCCATCATGTCAGGCTCATGCTCCGACCTCTCATTTGCCGAGCCATGAGTTGACCATTATTTCCAGTCCTTGGCCGTTTGTACAATGGGGTATGGACTTAGTGGGGCCTCTGCCTCGAGCTCTCGGCTCGGTTAGATTTCTGTTAGTAGCTATTGACTACTTCACCAAATGGATAGAGGCTGAGCCACTAACCACCATAACTGGGGACCAAGTAAAAAAGTTCTTATGGAAGAATATCATTTGTCAATTTGGCTTACCCCAAGTCCTGATCTCAGACAACGGCAGGCAATTTGCCGAAGATCCGGTGAAGAGTTTGTGTCTTGATTTGCACATCAAGCAACGCTTCACCTCGGTAGCTCATCCTCAGTCAAATGGCCAAGTAGAGCTTGCCAACAGGATCATCAAGGATGGTCTTAAAAAGCGCCTGGACAAAGGTGGTACTAGTTGGGTGGAAGAATTACCCAGCGTCTTATGGGCCTACCAGACTACTCCATCTACTTCAACAAAGGAAACTCCTTTCTCATTAGTGTATGGCACAGAAGCCATTATTCCTGCGGAGATCGGCTCTACCTCAACTCGGGTGGATTATTACTCTGCTTCTGATAATGACCAAGAACTACGAATAAACTTGGATGAACTCGAGCAGAAAAGAGACCGAGCTCATATCCGCATGGCTCAATATAAAAAACTTGATTTCCCAGTATTACAACTCTCGGGTACGTCCGAGATCTTTTCGAGTGGGAGATCTAGTGATGCGCAACAATGAAGTCAGCCATGCAGTCTCGGGGGGAACTTTTAATCCTAAGTGGGAGGGGCCTTATCGAATAGTTGAAGTATACCCAGCGGGAGCTTACAAGTTGCAGACTTTAGAGGGACGAACTCTTCCTCGAACTTGGCACACTTCTCATCTCAGACTTCTACATCAATGATGTAAATTGTAACTATTCTGTATATCAATACAACTTTTCTGAAGCACCTATCAAGAGTCAAGTACTGAGACAAGTGTCCAAGCAGACTTCGAGCACCATGGAGGGCTCATATAAGACCTCGGCAGGTCCGAGGCAAATGCCCGCTAAAGGGTACATCAAGACCTCGGCAGGTCCGAGGCAAATGCCCGCTAAAGGGTACATCAAGACCTCGACAGGTCCGAGGCAAATGCCCGCTAAAGGGTACATCAAGACCTCGGCAGGACCGAGGCAAATGCCCGTTAAAGGGTACATCAAGACCTCGGCAGGTCCGGAGCAAAAACTCGTCAAAGGAGAGAATAAAACCTTGGCAAGTCCGAGGTAAAAGTCCAAAGAATGACTTGCAAAACCTCAGCAGTTCTGAGGTGGAAATTCACTAAAGGGAAGACTTGTACAAACAAGCCTCAAAAATCCTCTTAGCATAAGGAGGTCGAAGTGAAATCAAACAAGGTGCACATGCCTTATCTGATCTAGCCCGACTAGATAAAGTTGCGTTAAAAAGCGATATTATACATTCAAGAATTGGAAGCACAATTATAGTCCAAGTCAGAACCTAATCTAAACAAGGCAGAGTTCATCTCAAGTTTATTCATGAGTTAGCTTAGCCCAAGCAACAGGTTTATTTGATGACTTGAAGACTTAGCTTATTTTCAATGAGGTTGGTCAAGTTTATTAAGACTGACATGAAAAGTTAGCAACAATAGTATTGAAAAATAAACTTGATAAAACTGCTAAAGACAAAAGAGACAACTGAGCCAAAAAGAGGTTTTCATTAATGAAGAGTTGGAGTACAAATTGATGTCTGCCCTACTAAAAGATAAACAAAGAAGAATCCTAAGCCTAGTCATCTCGATCTTCATCCCTCAACTCAGCTCCATCGACAAACTTCTGGAATTGTCCTTCGAAGTCTTGAGCTGCAAGGGGGTTGTATAGCTCAGCTAGGCGGGGATCCTCTTTGTTCAGGTCAGGATACACAGTAGAGCAGACATCAATGGCTCTTCTTTGGCCGACCTCCATGGTTGAGCCTTGCAGAAGGATCATGTTCTCTTCAAAAAATTTGGACTTTCTGAAGTCCCGGATTGTTCTGATCTCAGCCTCGGACAAGTTTTGCCGCAGCAAGTTAATCATCTTCTCATCATCCTGGCTCTTCTGCGTTATCTTAGCCATTTGTTTCTTCAAGTACTCAATCTCATTTAGAGATTGAGTGGAGGCCAACTCCAGATCAGCCACCTTGTTCTCCAACTCATCCACCTTAGAGTTGGAGGTGGCCAGCCTCATCTCAGCTTTTTCGGCCCTTTGCTGGAATTGAGTGTTCCCAGCTCGCAGGTCGGTGATCTCTTGGGTCAGCTCAACTCTCTTTTGCTCAGCTTCTTCCAGTTGCTTGTTCTTGTTTTCGAGCTCCCCAAGAAATTCTTTACTGCGAGTCAGGATCTCCAACTCCTGAGCTCGGACCTGGGAAGGAAGCAGAGTTAGAAAAAGTTGAGTGATAAAAAATAAACAAAGCACTCCAAGAAAATCTTACTTACCAAAGCAATGTTGGACTGGAAGGCGTTTGTCAGCTCACCCCAAGCATTTGCCCTGAACTTTTGATGATCCAAGGGCAGGACTGCCACATTATTCAGTTTTTCCGCTATGGCGGGCTCAAACGCTGAATCTCCTTCTGAAAACCCAATCAGAATTGGGTCGTGAACTTCAACCGGCTGAGGCAGGTTCTCCTCAGCCGGCTCAGCAGTGATCATCTCCGGGGGCTGAGATGGCCTCGGATCACGACTACTGGAACCCTCACCCCTTTGCCTTTTCCTGGGGCGAGGGCGGGAACCATCACCAGCCTCTGCTGGAACTTCTGAATCAACAGAAATCTGAGGCTGAATCTCAGCCTCAGGTTCGTCATCCATTACTACAATGGGCAGGGCTGCAAAGAAGTACAACAAGTCAGAATCCAAACAAGTGTTAACACTTAGAAAATTTTTACGTTTGAAGGAAAAGCTTACTTGATTCAGGTTTTGCTGGCTCGGGCTCAGCAAGAGCAGCAGTCGCAACTGGGGGCACCGCCGAGGTAGAAGCTCCCTCAGAGCCAAGGGCTGCAATCCTCCTTTCCCTTCGGGCCCTTTTCCTGGCTTGAGCCTCGGCCATTAAATCAGCATGAGTAGACGGACCAGCCATTGCGCCTGCATCAAGAGTTAAACAGTTAGACACTGAAAAAGAGAAAATGGTTGAAAAGAAGAATAGCAATATCCACCTCGGATAATGGTTAACTGGTCCGGAGAGAGAGGTAAATAGTTGTCACCCTGAGCCGAATGAGCTATGTCAGTAGTTATCCAGATCTCAGAATCAACTTTTTGCCAGTCTATGACCACGGGAGCTGACCGAATTCTGTCTGCTTCATTGCAGTAGTCTTGGCTCGGCCTCAAATTGTCAGCTCTGCCAGACTTCCAGATGTTCCCGCTCGGCAGCTCAGATTTTTTGACGTAAAAGAATTTTCCCTTCCATCTTTTGTTGGAAGAGGGAATATTAACAGCAAACAGAAAATCTATGCTAGACGCTCGCTTGCTGAAATAATACCAGATATGCGAGGTCTGACATGCAAAAAGGGCTCGAAAAATGGTGGCATTGAAAGGAAACTCAATTATTCTAAGAAGAAGAATATAGCAGAGAATAAGCTTAAGGCCATTTGGCTGAATTTGAGGAAGCCTGAGCCCGTAAGCCCGCATGATACGGACAACTGGCTCAGGCACAGGAAGATTGAAGCCAGATTTAAAATAGTCTTCGTAGACTGCTTCATAATCCCTAGGGGGATCATAAGCAGTCTGACCCGACAAAGAAAGGATTGGGCCAAAGCAGTTTTTGTCAATTTTATAAAGTTTACATATTCTGTTCAGGTCGGCCTCAGACAGAGTAGAAGAAGTCTCTTGGCCAAGGGGAGATGGCCGACCTCTTTCAACGACTCCAGAAAAGTGGGAGGGGCCCCTCAATGGGGCCGGAGGATTTACAGACGCCGGAGCAAGCAGGGGCAGGAGCAGTCCCTGCTTGCTCCGGCGAAGAGCTGATTACGGTGAGGGCTCTGCTGAATCCAGCAGAGCCACCGGTGGTTCGACGCAAACTGCCGATTGGAAGATCATCGGCATAGGCAGATCTGCCTGACGGAGATGAAGAACTGATGGTCACCCCGTCGCCGGCGGTGTAAGAACCACCCTCCGTGAGATTTTGGGAATCGCGGGAAGGAGAAGACATAATAGAAGAATGAAGAATGATGATGTCAGATATATCACTTTATTCCTTTCCGGGGCAAAGTTCCTTTTCTTCTGCTTAATGGGTCTGACCTGAGAATCCACATTAAGCCGATGTTCTGCTAAGGAAGTCGGGATCCCATGCATATCCTCTGCCGTCCATGCAAAAATTTCCGCAAACTCCCTCAGCAAACTTTGGAGCAGAGCCAACATCTCAGCCGACATCCAAGTTCCGATCTTGATAGTGTTATCGGGCCGACCTGGATCTAAGATGAATTCATGAACTGCGTCATCTGAGTGCAAATGCTCCTCAGTTGGGGGAATGAGATCATCCAAAACAACCTGTTGGACGGCCCCACCCCCTTGGGTAGCAACTGCGTAGCAATTTTGAGCTATAGGAATATCCCCTTGTAAGGTAACTACTCCCCCTGGCGTAGGAAACTTCATACTGACATGTAAGGGGGATATTACTGCTTCCAAAGCTACCAGCGCTGGTCGGCCTAAAAGGATATTGTAAGCCGACCTTTCCTTGACTACCACAAAATTCATCCACATACAGCGGTAAGCGGGGGGTTTGCCGAAGCTAACGCTGAGTGTAATCAGGCCAGCTGGCCGAACTGGCATACCAGTAAATCCAAACAAAGGGGAAGTCGCTGGGGTCATTTGGGAATCTGCTAAGCCCAATTGCTAATATACATGATAATACATGATATTTACAGCACTTCCAGTATCTACATAGACCCTTCGCATTTCTACAATTTTATCTCGCGCCAAATGTATACATAAACCTATTACCAGACCCGTATTATTAGAGTCTAGTGGAACAATGTCTTCTGGTCCGTAGACCAGTTCTCGGGCTAACCTTCTGTTTTTAGGGGGAGCCCCAGATGACGTCCCTGACGTACTGGGACCTCCTTGACTTTTCTGAGGTGGCCCTCCGGAAATAGTATAGATTACCGAGTTGATTTGGGGCTGCACTGCAGCTTCATGTCGGCCTCTGTCATCATCATCGTCCGACCTGGGACGTGCAGGCGGAGTCTCAGGTCGGCACTTGTCTTTCTGAGGACCTTTTCGGAAATCCAAACGATTGTGAAGTCGGGAGCGTGGATCATAAAACTGCTTCAAGTGCCCCAGCTCGATCAACTTCCGAATCGCTTGAGCCAATTGCCGGCAATCTTCCGTATCATGGCCGACATTACGATGATAACGACAGTACAACTTAGGATCCCTTTTATCTCTGGGACCTGCCAGAGGTTTAGGGTCCGTCCTCAAACCATCTCTCTCCATTACAGCCAAAATTCTGTCCTTAGAGGCTAAAAGAGGCATTCCTTCTCTACCACGTTTGCCTCGGCCACCAAGGCGATCAAACGCACTGCGTCGATCACGTTTATCATCATGTCGGTCCCCCTTGGAACTGGGCCGAGTTTCATGCCGAGTACTTTGCTCGGCCTCTTTCTTCAGCCGGTTTGCCTCTTCACCTCGGGCAAACTGGTGTGCCTTCTCCAGGCACTCCCTCAATGTGGTGGGCCCCTCTTCAGCAAGCTGAGAAAAGAGGCGACCCGCTCTGAGACAATTAATAAATGCGGCAGCTTTCACTCCTTCGTTTCGATCACTGACCTGCAGTGACTCGTCCGAGAAGCGTTGCATGTACTTCAGCACTGACTCTTCAGGACTCTGTTTCAAGGTCATCAGATGTGAAGAATTCTTGATAAATTGCGCACTAGAAACAAATTGAGACTTGAACTTCTGCGCCAATTGTCTGAAGGAGTCCACTGACTGAGGTGGAAGCTCCTGAAACCATCTTCTCGCCTTCCCCCGCAGATACATGGGGAAGGTTTTGCATCGGAGTGGATCAGGGATATTTTTTAAGCTCATGGCCGTCTAAAATTGAAAAAGATGATCGGTAGGATCAGACGTTCCATCATAAGTATCCATTTTTGGCACCTTAAAGTTATCCGGTGCCAAATACTCTGCAATATCCCAAGAGAATGAGCTTTCTTGAATCACCCTCATGTATTCCGGCTTAGGCTCCTCAGGACGGCTCCTCGACCTGCGAGGGTCAGCCTCCTGACGAACACTTTTGAAGATCGAGACCTTATGCCGAGGTGCTGCCTGGGCAAAGGCACTGACTCCACCGTTGGAGCTGCAAAACTGCCTCTTCTGGCATCCGCCATGAAACCTTGAGGGCCGTGAGAAGATTGTTGTTGAGTCTTCTCCTTAGTATGGAGGGGATGGAATCGTCCTCCATGTACTCTATCTCGGGACGCTTTCCTTTGAGCCGTTCTACAACGGCCTCAAACACATCTAAGTTTTCGGCCACATATTTCATGGCCTTTTCTCGCTCAGCTGCGGTCACCACTGGTGCCTTTTTCGCTTCCAGCTCTGGCCTCCTAGAATCCTGTCCAGGATGAACAGAGTGAGTGTCTTTTCGACGGTGAGGATTTGAAGACTCCCCTAGTTTTTCACGTGGTTCTTTTCCCATCAGACTGACTCAAAACCTTAAATAGTGCAGTAAAGAAAACTTATTTGACGGAGATTCATGCCCTTCCTCTAGCGCCAATTTGATGATGTCAGATATATCACCAAGTATTAAGTGTGATGTGGTGGGTTATGCCGTCAATTCTCCGTCAGTTATCTGTAATAGGCGGTTGGCTGACCTGCACAAAGGAAAGAGGTCAGAGGACCCGGGATCTATGGCCCCGGGTAATACCCTCCGACGGTCAAGTCAGTTGAGGCCATTTTTAGGAGAGGTTTATATACTGTTGAAAGTTTGTAAATAAAGGTTTTCTGGTAAACCTGTGATTTCACCGTGAAGAAGATGATTCACTGTAGTAAGTTGTGAAATGTTACTTCTCTTTCTCTCTCCTGCTTCTCTGCCTTTTATATGGCGGCTCAGGCCAATGCATGGGCAGAGCCCGGAAATCGTGACAGGTAAGGAGGTCATAAGGATGACTCCTGCTCTTGCATACTCGCCACGTGGCTCGGTACTGAGCTGAGTAAGCTAGTTTAGGACACCTGGCTGGGAGTTTCACCTGGCAGACTTACCTAGGGTAAACTCCTAGAACCGAGGTCAAGTCCTCTAGAAGTACTCAGAGGTGCCCGAGATGAATTTAGACGTGGGATCGGCCTTCCGAGATGTAGGTGGCCGACTTCAAAGAGCATAGGTGGGCCATTCATGATGTTCACCGCTGATGTCATAAATGTGGTCTGAGATCATCGAGTAAAACGGAACTGTGGTCGAATACAGCCCTTTAGCCGAGCTACTTTTTGGCCGAGATGAAGATGGAGGCTGAGATGGCCTTTAGACCGGGATGAGGCCTTTAGACCGGGATGAGGCCTTTAGGCCGAGATGGAATTGTAGCCGTTTGGCCGAGATGTATTGTTTGTCCACATATGAGCTGGTCAAACTGTGGGCCGACCCGCGGGACTTAGCATTTTTTACGCTTCTAACCAATCGTTGACCGTTATTGACTTAACGGGGGTATTTTTGGCTCATCAAAAAATAAAACTTACAGAGAATTTAAAGGAAGAAGGAGGCTGGACGAAGACGGAGCAAGGCTAAAATGGCCGGAATCAGGAGGAATCGCCGAAGAAAGAAAAATGCCGGAATAAGGAAGCGAAAGCAAATAAAGAGAAAAAAATGACCAGCGGAAGACCTATTTATAAGGCTCCTTCTCGGCAGCTCAAAGGTCATCTCGAAATTAATTAGCCTCGAATCCTGAAACGGCCAGAATTCTAAAAGCTGCGCAACTAACGCTTCGCGCTCCGCGCAAACGAACCAATCAAAAATGGACGCGTGCCAAAAAAGACGATGTACTTATGAATCTAGTCAGATTCGTCTGATCAGTTCGGCCAAAACCGCCATCAACACTTCGTACTCTGTGCACCTAATAAGTACACTGAGCGACCTAATCAGAAGTTGACACGTCACTGAAGAAAGGACGACATGGTAAGAATCTGAACAGATTAGCCTGCCCTCTCAGGTCAGCTCGGCCAAACTAATCTGGGGCAAGTGATGAGCCAAAAATACCCCCGTTAGTCAATAACGGTCAACGATTGGTTAGAGGCGTAAAAAATGCTAAGTCCCGCGTGTCGGCCCACAGTTTGACCAGCTCATATGTGGACAAACAATACATCTCGGCCAAACGGCTACAATGCCATCTCGGCCTAAAGGCCTCATCCCGGTCTAAAGGCCATCTCGGCCTAAAGGCCACATCTCGGCCTCCATCTTCATCTCGGCCAAAAAGTAGCTCGGTCAAAGGGCTGTATTCGGCCACAGTTCCGTTTTACTCGATGATATCGGACCACATTTATGACGTCAGCGGCGAACATCATGAATGGCCCACCTATGCTCTTTGAAGTCGGCCACCTACATCTCGGCAGGCCGACCCCACATCTAAATTCATCTCGGGCACCTCTGAGTACTTCTAGAGGACTTGACCTCGGTTCTAGGAGTTTACCCTAGGTAAGTCTGCCAGGTGAAACTCCCAGCCAGGTGTCCTAAACTAGCTTACTCAGCTTAGTACCGAGCCACGTGGCGAGTATGCAAGAGCAGGAGTCATCCTTATGACCTCCTTGTCTGTCACGATTTCCGGGCTCTGCCCATGCATTGGCCCGAACCGCCATATAAAAGGCAGAGAAGCAGGAGAGAGAAAGAGAAGTAACATTTCACAACTTACTACAGTGAATCATCTTCTTCACGGTGAAATCACAGGTTTACCAGAAAACCTTTATTTACAAACTTTCAACAGTATATAAACCTCTCCTAAAAATGGCCTCAACTGACTTGACCGTCGGAGGGTATTACCCGGGACCATAGATCCCGGGTCCTCTGACCTCTTTCCTTTGTGCAGGTCGGCCAACCGCCTATTACAGACAACTGACGGAGAATTGACGGCATAACCCACCACATCACACTTAATACTTGATGATATATCTGACATCATCAACACCGATTTTTGTGAATGATGCAAATTAGGATCACTCAACGGCTTCCTAGGTGGAAGGCTCAGGCATACGATGCACACAAGACTGCAAATTGTGTCAGCATCAACACTACATTGGGCCTCACAAACAAACTATCTCGGCAGATGTAGATGTATCGTGTTTATGTAGACAATTTGATTCTGCCAATGTCACAGTCCAGTTACAACTTCACGAAACACATTGCCATCTTACGAGTTTATCCTTTTCGTCTCAGTCTCATAGTTTTATACTAAAAATATAAATTAATATAAAAATATCATTTGGAGTAGTGTCTGGTCTTTAAAACTGTTATTGGTCGTTTACAAAGATAACGTTGGAATTAAACAAAATTTAACAGGCTTTTATAGGAAGCGAATAGCATTTTGGGACCGTTTAAAAGAAATGATAGACTATAAAATTGGGACAAGAAAATATTAATTCCGTCCTAAAATATAAGTTTATCTTGACTATTTTCATCATAGTGTAAATTATACTATGTTTAAAAAAATTAAATTTAACTTATATTTTTGTGAGGAAATTTCCCTAGGTTGCATGTAAATTCACCGCTGCCGGCTCTGGACAATGGGTAATGAGTTTGCGTACACTCTTTATCATGATATCTGCTTCACAGGATGGCTACTTACCAAAGCATCACGCCCCACATGGCTTTTGAAAAGAAATTCTCTGGTGTCCTCAAGGAATACTCGGAACAAAAGGCCATATCCTGATCTTTTGAGAATTTCTATCGTCCCAGTCTTAAAGAGAATTGCAGAATATGTAAATCGGAACTTAAGCAGCGTCTTAGATTGGGGATGTCATACACAAGGAGTCCACTGCAAACTGGGCATTGGTCCATACAGCAGTAAAACATCCATACTGCGCGTGTCCGTATAATCGAACCATGTACATCTTAAAACAACTCACAATCTAAATATTAACTAAGCTATGCCATGGGGGATGATATCTCCTCACTCACCGCGCGGCCCAGGACGCGACACGTGGCAGCAGTAGGGGGTGGTGAGGCTGGATGAGGGTTACCTTCACCCAGCCTCACCACCTCTCCTTTTTGCCACGTGTCGCGCGATCATGCACGCGGTGAGAGAGGAGCGGTGAGGGGATCCTATCCCATGCCATGTAGTCAACTACTTGCACACACTTTGCTACACAACTGATCATCTGCCAAATATGTTGTCCCTCAAATTCAGATACTGTCTTAACTTTACCATATTGTTTCAAGGCATTTATTACTTAATCGCCTATTATTAGAAACTTATCAGACGTCGATCGCATTGTGATGTTATAATTGTGTTACACACACGTCTATTATAGGTCAGCATTTAACTTTGCTCATTTTCTATATATTCATTTTGAACTATACTCAACTGAGACTAACAAAATACTTTTTAGAATATTTTAATACTCTAATGATAATTTAAAATTTAAATTTATATTTGACAACAGTAAACTGAATTAGTCAACCAAACTGTTAAAATTTAGTTTACTGATTTTGAGTCAATTTCAATAGTTTTAGTATTGTTTGGGTTTTAGTTTCAAACTAAACCAAAGTCATATTTGCAAAAGATTCTCACTTTGACAACTCTTATTCAACTTATACTTTTGGGTACGTCACGAGACTTCTAAACGCATTACTGTTAGGGATTATTTAGGGAAAATTACAATTAAACCTCTTGTGGTTTAACTTAATTCTAAAAACCTTCCTTCTCGTTTGGAATTATACATTTACCTCCCCTACAGTTTGGGTTAAAAATGCACCGGCCAATTTCCGGCAAAACCACAGGGGGTAAACATGACGGAAATTAGTCGTTGACTTTTTAACCCAAACCATAGGGGAGGTAAATGTATAATTCTAAACGAGATGGAAAGTTTTTGAAATTAAGCCAAACCACATGGGGTCTAAGTGCAATATATATGTGTGTGTCTATATATATATATATATATATATATATATATATATATATATATATAATTCAATGGAATTTAATGAAACATAAAATTTGTCTTTTTTAGGAAAAATTACACTTAGACCCCCTGTGGTTCGGCTTAGTTCTAAAAACCTCCCCTCTCGTTTGGAATTATACATTTACCTCCCCTATAGTTTAGGTTAAAAAGGCACCGGCTAATTTTTGTCGGAAATTGGCCGGTGCGTTTTTAACCAAACTATAGGGGAGGTAAACGTATAATTCCAAACGAGAAGGAAGGTTTTTAGAATTAAGTCAAACCGAAGGAGGTCTAAGTATAATTTTCCCGATCATTTATCTTTGATCTGAACGAACCATTTCATGAATCGATCACGAATTTTGCTTAAGAATGACTTGGTTATTTACGCCTCTACCAGCGATCAAAAGCCCATGATAGAGCCCATAGTGCCTGTTCTACCAACATCTTGGTGCATAGAAACTTTCGTAAAAGACACCGTATGCAATGAAATTGGATTGAACCTTTGCCATTTTGTTGGAAAAGAATTACACTTCAAATACTATAAGCTTTACCATTCGATCCTGTCTCCAATAGCGTTACTAATTTTATTATACTCTTATATTGTGGGTGGTTTTCACTTCTTCTTAATGGAAAAAAAAAGATTGTCGTACCATGTGGATCGTAATGGTGTTCGTGGGTTTTCACTTCTTCTTAATAGAAAAAAATGGATTGTCATGTCATGTGGATCGTAATGGTCTTCGTGGATTTTCACTTTTTTTTTAATGAGAAAAACGGATTGTCATACCATATGGACCGTAATGGTCTTTTTTTCTCTTCTTCTTTGTTTAAATTCAAATTTTGTTTTTTTATAATTGTTTGTATGTTAAATTTTATGATTTGATAATATAGAACCAATATCAATAGTACAAAACATATGAACAAAAAATATTTTCTGTATAATAAATTTATTGACACAATTATTTCATGTAATTAGGGCTACCAACTATTTGTTGGTGGTTTTGGGTTTAATATATTAGACGTCTTATCAACAACGTTGACCAATGAAAATGAAATGTTAGGGCATAGAAACATTTTCTGTACATAAAATTAAAGTAGAGAATTACACAACTACAGAAGTGGAGAATGTCATTTATATTCAGCTATTAAAATTAAAACTTTCGGTGGAGGTCTCAGCTTTGACCATTAACCCATAGGTGACAATCAATCTTTTCCTTATGTAGAACATTTTGGAAAAATGGAACTTGCGTTAGAATACAGGGAAAGAAAAACAACTTAAAATTTTTAAAAAATAAATAAAAAATAGAAGGGAGTCCAAGCACTATGAGTGTACATGTTCTAGTTCGATCGGTTTTTAGTCATATTACAAACTGAATCGTTTGTAACGATTTGAAAATAGCAAAACCAAAACTGGACCAAAACCGATCAACAAACTGTTTGACCGGTCCAGTTTGGTTTGATTTGATTTTGTTTTTTCAGTTTATGTAATTAACTACAATTTTGAGCAATAAACATCTAAAATTACAAACCAAATAGCCAACAAAATAAATTACAAAACAATTAAATAAATTACAAATCAAGTATCCAACTAAAGAAATTAAAAACCAAAGCCAAATAAATTAGAATATATTTATATAAATTATAATTAAAATTTAAATATTTATTTATAGAAACAGTTCGGTCTGGTTTTTATAGTTTTAAAGTTTTGGAACTAGAAACGGACCGTATTAAACGGTTTGATCTTTAAATATCACTAAACCCACCGCATTTTTGCAGTTCGGTTTGGATGGTTCGGTTCGGTCTGATTTTTAAAAATTTTTGTTCATCCCTAACAAGTCCCAGAAAGTGCTTCAGGATACCCTCTTTTTCCCTCTCTATCTCTCGCTTCAAATCCACGGAAAAAGCATCTCGTCAATGGCTTCCTGAGCTCCGCCTCAGCTTCAACTTTTTTCACCATTATCTATTTCTGTGTTTGAGTTCCCACTTAACAGAATGGAACGGAGGAGATTAATTGAAGGTTCCGCAGTTGTCCCGGCCAACTTCAATGGCGGCGCCGCCTTCTTTGCTAGGCCATCGCCTCCGCCTCGTCAACCTAACTACACTTGTAACAAAGTCCAGGTGTTGTATTTTTGTTGCGTTACATGATGAACGTGTGTCTGTTGTTATCATTCTGCGAGTAGTTATTGTGTTTTGGCAATGGTGAATAGTTATTTGCAAACCCTAATTCCTGGAGTTGGTGAGGCTGGAATCCATGAAAACGGGTTTACGCTGAAAAATTATTGAAAATTGGTTTGACGATTGGTTAAGTAGCTTTCAGATATGTATTAGTCTCGGAATAATTTCATTTTTCCTTTTTTTTTCAATTTAATAGCTTACAGTTAATAATTGATTAAGGGTTTTGTATAAAAAGTGTTGAGATGGAAAGAAATAGCCTGTCAATGGTACAACGGTGAGAATCAAGGGCAGTAATGTTGCTTTGTATTGTATCGTGAAAGAAAGGGTGAGGAGCGAGAGTTAATCCTTCTGGTCTGTCAGGAGCTTAAAATTCACTAGCCAGTGCTTCTGCAATGTCTTTGGTCTCTTTACGCTCCCCTCTTTTTTCTCTCATCTTTCATAGTTCAGTCTAAGCAGAGTTGACATTAAAATTTTCAATTCACCTAGTTTAGTATTTTGCCCTTCACATCTTCCTTTCCTTCTCAAAAGAATTTTTAACGTCTCTTGTGTAGTTAATGATAATTTTTCTCAATTTTGTTGAAGGAAATGAGCATGGAAAGGAACATGATCCTTTTTGTTCATATCGTTTCCCCCCCCTTAATAAGGTTAAGAAATGTTCATGGTCTGAAAAATTTGCATAACAAGTATTAGTTTTTGTAATGGGTTCCACTCCTTGGTGATTTGGTAAACCGTATTGTAAGCGCCTGGTGGTGTTGTATGTACATTTTGTGATGCGCATAAGTTTCTCGCAATGCTGGTAGGTGATATTTTTAATTGTCACATGCCAATCCTGAAAGCTCTTTTGTTGTTTGGGAATTTAAACTTCAACATAGGCACATAGCGATTGCTACATTTTGTAGTTCTTTTACTACTGTAATTTGTTTGCAGCATGAGGTTAAAAGCATAGGTTTGGTGATATATCTAGGAGTCATAGGCTTCTTTATATGTCCCTATGGTGAATTGCACGTAACAAAGAAAGCTTTAATTGTTGCAATAATTCTTTGACTCGTAAACTGTGGTTTTATTTGGTAATGTTCACTAATTTGAAACTTAGAAGTTATGATATGGTACTTTTATAAGTCATCGTTTACCTGATGCAGCTGGTTGAGTTGAGTTATAGTGCTATTTATGAATTATAATATGATCATTATGAACATAGATGCCCTTCACGAGTTTTCATCTCTATCTAATGCTATCTATGGTTAATTACATTCAATTGCAGGAAGCATTGTTGCATCTGGCATCAATTGATCCCATTGAGCTGTGTAATGAAGCAAAAGTTGAGCATTGTCGGGCAACCAGAGATTTAAGGAGCTGTGGGCGCTTCGTACAAAGCGTTCTAAATTCCTGTGGTCATGCTTCCCTGTGTGAGGAATGCAGTCAGCGATGTGATATTTGTCCAATCTGCAGGATTCCTCTGCCTAAGGATGGGAAGAGACTTCGTCTTCGCCTTTACTACGAGTGTATAGAAGCTTGTCTTATCTCCAAAAGATGTGATGACAGGTTGCAAGATAAAGAAGATGATGAAAAAGAAATCATAGCTGACGTTCAGAGACTTTACTCTCTGTTTGACGTTTCTTTGGAGAACAACTTGAATTCTTTAATATGTCACTGTATCCTCTTTTCAATTTTAGTCTTTTGTTTCTGCAAGTCATCGAGGCATTTTCTCTATTTTATAACGTGCATTGAATTTTGATCATTTTTTGTCGCATGCTTACAATTGATTAGTTGGTAGTCTTCTATTCTGTGGGGAGATGAAAAGAATAATTACCTGGAAAATTTTTAATGCTCTTCATGTTGACTTCTGAGTGAAGATGTTTATTCAATCTCGTAGCTTCTTTTTTAGTTTCCTTGACGGAGGTGCAGATATTACAGATGTCTGCATGGATGAAAGTGCTGTGTCAAGTGATCCAGTAACTGCTTTCTTGCTGGATGAGGTGGTAATCAAAGATTGGTGCAAAAGGACTTACAAAAACATTTTGGCAGAACTTCAAGGACTATGTATCCTTATTTTTTCTGAGCTTTCTGTCTTTTATTCTTGACATGATCATGCCTGATATTGGTTAACTTGACATTCCTGTAGACAGTTTAGCCATAGAAGATATTAAAGAAAATTTGGACCACCTTCTGAAATATTCTGCTAAGTTGGCTGGTTTGGTCAATGTTCTTGACGTTTTGGAATCATCATTTAAGGGTTCTCTTTCTGCAAAACTACATGACCTCTACCATCTTCAAGAAAGCATATTAAGGACAAAGCAGGTGCATTTTCGTTAAGATTGCTGTGGCAATGGTTAATTCTTTTACTGGGATGAACCACTAGAATATTTTTGATACTATATTGAGTATTTCCAATGTTTTGTTAATTTCATGCTCTGTGAAGGGATATGCTCTAGAGAAGGAAAATGGATCTGTTTATGTTATATCTCTTTTTAGACATTTCTCATGCTGGTCTTCCTGGTATATTATCGTAGTTTAATCCAGTCTTTTGTATCTTACTAGGGATTCTTTTAATTTTTTGGTTGGTTGGACATGTACATTATTCATGTTCAAATTTTTGGCCAGTAAATGGGCTGTGATCTCACCAGTAGTCTTACTTGTAATGGAAGCCCAAGAGGATAATACTATAGTTCAAATGACTTATGGACTGATATTGTTATTATTGTTGTTGTTGTTTAGGTTATATTGTTACTAAGGTCTTATCTTCTTATGCTGCCCTTTTATTTTGGTGTTGTCTGTTTCCAGCATATGGAGGTCATGACTTGGTGTTCAAGGAATCAGTTTTTGGAAAATGTGAAGTCATCTCATGTTAACATGAATGCATGGAGATCTTCCTTTCGTGAGAGGAAGTCCGCCTCAGTAAAGCGTGCATGGCCTGCTTCAGTGATCCATCAGGCTACAGAGTCCTATAAGCCAAATACTTCCACTCTTTTTGTTGAAGATGCACTTTCAAATCTTGATGGAGAGATGGCGAAGATAGATGATAACGAGGAGCAATTAGAGATTATGCTTATGCAGAAGGACGGTGTAACTTATCGCCGGTACAAAATAGAGGGTTTGGCTGGATTATATCCTTTTGAAAATTTGAGGGCTGCAACTGATGCAATCTTCCTGCTAGGAAGTTCTGACATGGTGATTGCAAAACAAGCAATTGTATCCTCTTTTAAGAATTTCATGGCATGTTTGTACACTTGACTAAAGTTTGTCTGTAGGTTAAGTACATGATTGAAAAGAATGCTTGTATGTTGTCCCTGACATTTGATCAGTTTTTGTACTACCTGTTTGATCGGCACTGGGGAGTTCCGGAGGAGAGATGGAAGTATATTGTTGATGATTTTGCAGCCACTTTCAGTATTGCTAGGCATTCTTTACTGGAATCTTTTGCCTTTTATCTTCTGGATGATCATACTGAAGGAGCTCTCAAGGTAAATTGTCCTCTATGGAATAATCATTAAGCTGATATATTATAATGGCTTGGTAACTGCACTTTATGTGTTTTCTTAATTTCTGATAAAGTGGATTCTTTTGAGCACCTGCATACAGAGAATCTGCAATCTTGTTGTGGTTTTGCCCTTTCTATGTAAAAGGGACATGCCCATAAAGTTAATGTTGTTTCTGTGTTTATTTTAAATGTATGCTCTAGGATCACCGATTTAGTCATCTAATTTTTACACTCTGTGATTAGGAAGCCTGTCACCTTCTTCCTGAAATTTCAGGCCCCACACTTCATCCCAAAGTGGCCCAGGTTCTGCTAGAAAGGCAGAATCCTGATGCAGCTTTGATGGTTTTAAGGTGGTCAGGCAGAGACGAGCCACGTTATGTCTTGCTTGAGGAGGCAGTCACTTCTGTTCGGGTTCAAGTGGAGTGTGGGCTTATAACTGAGGCCTTTATGTACCAGAGAGCTGTCTGTAGCAAAGTCAAAGAAAATAAAACGAAGGACATCTCTTTTGAAAATGATCTTGCAGGAGTCAGAGATGAAAGCTGGACTTGGTCTTCGTGGGTAGAGGCTTTGGTCACTGAAATGTGTTGTCTTTGCTTGCGGAGGAGTTTGATAGATAGAATGATAGAGTTGCCTTGGAATCTTGACGAGGAGAAACATATCCGTAAATGCTTACTGGATTTTGCTGCCGATGACCCTTTATCAACAGTTGGAAGTCTTCTTGTCGTGTTCTATTTACAGGTCCTTAGATCTTCATTCATGATTAGTTTAATTTCTTCCATATTTATTCAGTACCTTAATTTTCTTTTTCTTTTTTTTGGGGGTGGGGGTAGGGAAAGTTATCTATGTTTGCGCATTATAGAAATTAATAAAAGTGAATTTGTTTGTCAACGTAATCAAAAAAATACAAAGGATGAGCCTTTAAATAGGCTAAGGGATTTATTCTCGTAATGGCTACAGCCCAAACGGCTATGTTCCACTGGCCACAACAGCTACTTTATCTCCTATAGTATACATTTGGCTAAACTACTCTTCTAATAAGTTTTATGTTAGAAGTATGTATATACTGTATTTGTGCGTGTATATGTATATTTACTGTGTATTTATACTGTATTTATACATTATTTCCACAGGCATTACCATTGCTTGTGGTAAATAAGCATGCCGTGCTGAGAGAGGGAGAGGATGATGGGGGAAGGGGTTTTTTTTTTTTTTTTTTGGGGGGGGGGGGGGGGGGGTTGGGGTTGGGTAGTAAATTTATCCTGTGTTTGATCTGGCCTTTGTAATCAGATGCTTCTGGTGGAGACTTTTGAGGGTGCCTAGTTGTTTTATTTTCTACTTCTTTTCCACATGGAATCCTGTTTTTAGTCATAACTTCTAAGTTACTGTATTAGTCAAAATCCCCCCCCCCCCCTTCACCCATTTCTGTTCTCCTTTTTCTTTAAAAATAATGGTGATTTTGGGGGAGGGAGGGAGGGTGGATGTATTGGGTCCTAAATTGCATGCTGATACATGTGAAGAGCGGTTATCTTTACCACCACTTCCAGCTTACTAGTCACTCTTCAATAGGTTTGGCCATTGGATCCCTTTGGATTTTGCGTTGAAGGTTTCTTAGTATGTAACCATCAACGGAAGCTTTTTTGTTGAAAGGTTGGTTACCTGAATATGGTGATATAATTTACTATTATTAAGAAAAAGAAAATTTGGGTTGGCTTGCCCCTGTGACATGTCTCAATTGCTTTGTTGAGCTAAAGACAATGTCGATGATGGTCTTTTTCTTGCTCCTTTGTGATGCTGACGGTTGGTTATTTTAGATCTTAAGATTTTTCCCCTGCAATTGTTGTATGCTCTGATATATTGTACTGTACCTTTTCTGATTTTTCTGTATGTATACACAGGTTATCTCAGAGTGTACCTTGTGCTCATCGTGTCCTGTAGGGGCTTTTCCTCTTGCCTCAACCTATTCTGTACCATACTGATCTAATGCTCTTTGAAATATGATAAGTTGAATGATATGTAATGGCACAAGGGTTGAGTTAGGGTCCCCAGTTGATCTTAAATGAAAAGTATACACTTGACTGGTGTGGATTGAAAGATCCTTTTGGCCAAACATATGCGTTGATCCTGCTTTCTTTGTGTCAGATAGTGAGTGCATCTAAAAATTTGTTGAATGATTTTAGTAAATCTCTCCTGAATTCATGTGAAACTATTGAATGTACTCACTGCAGTATTTTACCTTGTTGCCTGGTATTCGACGATAGGTGATTGTTCTAGTTTGATAATAATAGCAATGGATGAAGGGAAGCAAGTACTTATATTAGGGGTCTAGGTAGGAAATTGGGATTGTACCTTTCTTTTTGGTGATACAAATTTGGGAACATCTTACTCCAGTTGTTATTTGTTGTAGTTACATGTCTATATACTCGGTTTATAGATCATGAAGTGGATTTCTGTCTGTTTCATATATTCCTTTGGTGTGAGTTTCTTTTTCAGAGGTATAGATATTCAGAAGCATATGAAGTTGATCGTCAGCTTCAGAGCATGGAGCAAGATTTCATTTCGAAGAATTCTGTCAGCGAAGAAATGGAGTCGAGAATGAAATCTATTAGCTATTGGAGAGCAGGATTAGTTGTAAGTGATTTAACCCTATAGCTTGCTGTGTGGTCTTCTGAGGTCTGCTATTCTTTTGTGTTTGGATTGTATGTGACTTGTAAGACGAGTGAGATCAATTTTGGAACACTTCATTTGAAGCCTTACAATTTCAAAGCAAACTCTGTTTTTCTCCTCAACTGGAATTGGCATGAGAAAACCTGAGGTTAACCTCATGGATGGTGAAGCATGAAAACAATTATAGGAAAAAAGAGTCCACATGTCAGGGAACTCTTTTCCAGGCATTTCTTTTGATGGGCATTCTTCTTGTTTTCCATTTATATTTACACGTCATTGCAATAACCATTCCATGGAGGTGAATATAATTTGGTTATGTGCTTGTGTAGGACAAGAGCATTGAGTTGTTGCCACCTGTTGAGCAGCAGCAGTTGCAGAATGGGAAACTCTCTGGAACTTTGTCCTTGACTAGAAAAGAAATCAGTGTTACAGAAAAATCAGATATTCACAAAGCACGGGAACCTATTTTCACCAGCTTATTGGTTCCTCCTGTTAGTTATCTCACTGCTCCTGGGAACGAAATGGACAATGGTATTTCTTCAATGAGAACTTCAGCTTTTGATAGTGCATCAAAAAGCGGTGGTTTTTCTACTTTTTCTTCTTCCTACAAGGGCTATGGTGCATCCAATTCTACGAATTTCTTTAGTGATGTAGAGAACGGACCTATGGTGGTCAGTAACTTTAGAAAGAGGTTCAATTTTGATGATAGCGTAGCTTCATCTCGTCGTACTAGTCCTACAACTTCCTCCCCAGTTAGACACATGAATGGCAGTTCTTTACGAGATCAAAAGATTCCCATCCAGAATGGTTCTGCTAAACGTGCCGCTGTAAACCCTGCCACCCCACTCCGGAGCAACCTGGGTTATCCTGATTTCAGTCAAGACTTAAGTGTCCAAAGCAAGTTGCCGTTACCAGGCACAGGCGGTGCGACTTGGTTGTCCGCCCCTGATGATTCTATGGACATCTCGTGGAGGTAATTATGTCCATCTAATTTGCTTTCCGAGTCATCAGGGCTTGGTATTCTGTGAATGTGTATGTCACTAAATCACTTGTCATGGAAGAAAATCTTTACCATATATTGCAGAACAAATTTTGATGGACTGCCTCATAATTATAGCTGCCTTTCTTTCAATTGCTCTACATTGGTGGGGTATCTTTTGTCTTCATATCGTGTGTCATGTAAAGGCGTTTGCTCTTCTCTGCTGTTGGGAGCTCAGGCTGATAGTTTCCCCCATCCAATTGCATTTTGTATTATTGAAAGAATATAGTGGGCTCTTCCAGTCTCTTTTACTTGGAGAAATTTATTTAAGCATATTATGCACTACTTACGCATTTGGTACTTTCTTGCTTCAGCGACGACAAGAAGGGGTTGTCTGTTGAAGAATCAAAACCGAATGGTGGACCCAGATGGCGATCGGACGATGCAAGTGATGATGAAGAGTATCAAAGCCCAGCAACACAAACGGGGACTGTGACTTACAAACGAAATGTGAGAAGAGGTGGAAGAGGGAGGTTGTTGATGAGGTGACCCAACCTTGGCCGTGTTATGACAGTATACTTGTCGATCCAGGCTCATCTATGCACCTTTGCACATCAGACTCAAATATCTCATGAAGAAGCATATCTCAAAAGTCTGTGCTTTAGGTTGCAGAAGACACAACAGGAATTTTGGGTTAGTTACTACTGAAGATTATATAAATCTTATTTCACAGTTGTATCTTCTGAATAGGCCCTTTGCAGATGTTTTATATTTTTTATTTTTAAATCGAGGCATTCTCAGAACTTCAGATTTTGTAGGAACCTCAGGTGATTTGGTGAGACTCTTGTTTACTGTTGTCATTGTGTTACATGACTTGTAAATAGATCCCTAAACAGGCATGGGATTTTGCTAGTCATACATGCGCAGGAGTTTTAGGTTGTTAATGGTCTAATTGGAGACATCTAAATCTAAGTTCCCATTTCTAATGGAGTCAAAGACACAATCTTCTTTGACTTTGTAATATGATGGAATAAATCAAAATGACTCACTAAATTGGTTGCTTTTCTTTGTGAAGTAGCAGTTGATTGACACAGCTTGACACAATTTTCATTATGGACCATCGGAAAACAACCTCGGTGTGTTTCTAACATATAAGTATGGTTGTGTGCATCCGACCTTCTCATACTTCGTCTAGGCAGGAGCTGCTAAGGCAATGGGGTAATATTGTTGTAAATCTGATGCGACATGGTAGGAAGAGGTCTGCTGGTTGGTGATTTCAAGAGGAAAAGTATATTTTGTGTATTTTATGTTTGAACGTATATTTTGTGTATGTTATTGGTCAATACTGAAGAAATGTTTGAACTTCGCTATGTCTGCTGTTCTATTTTTCTCAATTTCTTCCCTGTACATTTTCTTTTGAGTAGATTTCTTCCCTATACTTCGTTGTTCGTTTGTGTTTGGTTAAAGAAAAATATTGAAGGGCAAAATTTGACTAAGATAAGGAATATTGCGAGAGCAAGTTCAGTTTAGAACCATCCATGGTCTCATGTATTATTTAAAATACAATAACTTCTAGATTGAAGAATATCTCTTAAAAGTGCATATTTAAATTTTTGGGAGATACTATTTAGAACAGTATCTTAATTAGAGTAAGATCGTTAGTTCAAAGATGAATTTTCATTACAGTGATGGTGTCACAGCTCTACGTCATAGTGCGGTTGACAGATTTCAGGAGTAACTAGACAGCATTTTAACCCTTATTACACAGCCAATAGATTGTTGGAAATATGAATGAATATGGATACCAAAACGGAAGAACAAGACACCAGAAAAGCTGTCTTTAAAGCTAAAATGTCTCCACCACGAGCGAGGTGAACTACACGGCGCAAGCTTTTCAGGATATAACTGTTTCTTCCTTTCGTCCGCTCTACGAGAGGATGATGAACTTGCAAATAGAAGTGTTTGATAGTGTAGGAATAAGAAGAAAGAGTAAGAGGAGAGAACAATGTTGAAATTTTACAAACTTTGCAAAAGTTGTATATTATTTAAGATAGCAAGGCCTACTATTTATAGGCTTTGAGTTGTGTAAAATATCACTTTGAAAACAGATTTCAGCCGTTTAATTAACTTCCATGTCAGTTGCATAACGTTCATGTATGAAGGGAGGTGATTTTTTTTGGATCAAAAGTTGCAGCTTAAGCTGAAAAGTTCTGTTTTTTGACACATCGATCGATCGATGTGATCGATATCGAAGTTATCGATCGATGTTGGGCAGAGAGCTCCAACTTTGCGCCCTGCCAACATCGATCGATCGATGTCACATCGATCCATCCATGTGATCGATCTATGTTGGACAAAGCTCCACCTTTGCACCCTGACCACATTGATCGATCCATGTGATCGATCTATATTGGACAGTGTCCTCCAACTTTGTATCCATACCACATCGATCGATCCATGTAATCGTTCTATGTCTAACAGAACACTTAACTTCATTTCAACTTTCACTTGGTTCGATTCTACTAACACATGGATCGGTCCAAGTGATTTCTTGCAAGCTCAAAGTGTTCTAATCATCTTTTAATCTTCCAAACAACATCTTACATGCTTTTATATAAGTTTGGAGCAAAAGTTAAAGCACTTTAAACGTACTTTTTCTAACATAGATAAGTAACATGAGAAAATCTAATGTTATTTAGATAATTGTATGAAAAGTGATGTGACGTTCTTCATGTGTCACTCTTTCACTGGTTATAAAATAACTAGCGGACTGTCATATAGTTATTTTTGGAGCAATTTAAAATTTGTGTTCCTCATTAACATTCCGCCTTTACGCGTTTATTTAATACTTTAACTCTCTTTAATAATGATGGAATAAAGCATAATGACTCATTAAATTGGTTGTGTTTTTTATATTGTGAAGTATCAGTTGATCGATACAGCTGGACGTAATTTTTATTATGGGTCATCGAGAAACAATTTATGTGCGTTTCTAACAAATGAGTATAGTTGCGTACATTCGATTTTCATACTCTGTTATAAACAAGAGCTTATAAGGCAATAAAGTAATGTTGTAATGAACAGTGACAAGTAAAAAGTGATTAGCAAATGATGGTGCATCAAGTGAAATTTGTCTAGGATAATCTTTTGCTACCTTTAACAAGGATAGATCAATTACCGAACCATTCAGCCTCTAAGAATATAAATTGAGGCCATAGTTTCTAATACAGTTTGACGCATCATTATGGGTCATCGGGAGATAATCTTTGTGTGTTTTTAACATATAAGTATGGTTAAGTACATCCGACCCTTATACTCCGTCATAGGCAAGAGCCTCTAAAGCAATGGAGTAACGTTGTTGTTGTAGTTTTTAAGATGTAAATCTAATGATGCACCAAACTGTGGAACAAATACGTTGTGTTTCCTTTCTGTTAGTCTCTAGAAGCTCTATATGACAAGAAAAGAGAACTACAAGCGGGCTACCTTTTGGTAATATTTGGATTGTGTTTGGTTACTAAATATATCCTCGCAGTCCTCTGGGTGTGGGGGGTGGGAACTATAGCGCCCCGGCCCGATACCGTCATCGGAACCAGTGCACCCGCCGTAATCTACTATGAGAACTACGAAGCGTCAAAGCGGATCAAGCGTACATCCTTCATAATGTAAGATAAAAACCAGCGGAAATGTCATAAAATTTAAACCTTCATCGTCGATAATACAACCAGAAACTGCAGCGGAAATAAAAGGTGTTTGTTCATCTAGCCAACATAAGTTTTAGAACAACATAATAACAATGAGTTTCCAAACTTAAAGAAAGTAGTCCAGCATCTATCTATTCTCATGTCCATCATCCCATTGAGCCCACTCGCCGTCGTCTTCGATAAATATCAACTCATATTCAGGCTCACCTGAAAAAGGAATAGAGTAACTGTTCTTAGCGAAATTATCGCCAGCAAGTAACCCGTCTATACACCTTACGGAATCACACACGACGAGTCACCAGTGTATAAAACATTGCCCAAAAATAAGGTGCTCGGGTTAACAAATAGCATCATAATAAGAATTCCTCAAAACAGATAAAGCACATATATGTACACAGGTACGAGAGCCAACATGTATTAAAACAACGTATCACATAAGCAAGTCATACACTAGCCACGTTTCTTGCATGTCAATTCTTATGCTTCGTGTACCATGATGCATGTTCTTCTTTAAAATCACACACAACACTCATGCATATGTCTTCTTTCATAAACATGTCATGCATGTCATTTCACAAAACATTTCATCACTTTACATATCATATTCTTCGCGTAGCAGAACTTTATACCCTGTGGGTGATCAGTCCACAGCAAACAGAACTTTATACCCCGTGCTGAAAGGTCCACGACCCCATAACATATAACTTTATACCCCGTGCTGATAGGTCCACGGCCCCATTACATATATCATATATCCGTGCTGAAACACGGCCCCATAAAATACTTTATTTTCCGTGCTGATAGGTCCACCGCCCCATAACATACTTTATACCCTGCTGTTGATCCACAGGTCACGCTTTTATACCCTGCCTTCGCAGACGTGACTTTTATACCCTGTGATCAACCCGCAGCCATTTTGTCTTTCGAAACTTTAAACTTTTCTTGTAACACATGTTCTTTCGCAAAACAAATCTCAAAACAAATGCAAGTGTCCATGTCATGATGCAGGATGCACATGCAACTTCGTATCAAACATGTAACACACACATTCATAAATCGTACTTATCAAGTATACAGTCTTGCACCTCAAACACTCCATAGTCGTATCTTTCCAAGCCCATTCTTCTTACGAATTCACTCAAGATTCAATCTTATTCTAACTTGATCAAACTTACCATCTACACCTCATTTACAACTCAATCACCTTTGCGTTTCATGTTCAAAAGAAGTGTATAAGGTTACAACACGTACATAGGGCACCTAAAAGGGTCAAAAAGACTTCCAGTATAGTTGGAACGCTACATGAAGCGCCTATAGTGACTTAGAGCGCCTATACTAGGCGTTCGAAGTGTTCGGGGATGTCCCGTAGACATTGAACGCCTACATGAAGCGCCTAATGTGACATAGAGCGCCTTATGTAGGTGTTCGAAGTGTTCGGGGACGATTCAGGACACATTGAACGCTAAATTAGGCGCCTAATGTGACATAGAGCGCCTAATGTAGGCGTTCGAAGTGTTCTGACGGTTCTAAACTGCAGTTTTTCTGTACGGGAAAGCTTCAGGACACATTGAACGCTACATTAGGCGCTCTAATGTAGGCGTTCGAAGTGTTCTGACGATGCCAAACTGCAGTTTTTCTGCAGTAACTTCCTCCCCAACACTCTCATTCTTCAACCCTTTTCATTTTCAACACTTAAAGATCCATCTTAACATCTAGATTCATCCTACTTAACACACATCCAAACATGAATTGATGCTTAGTTTTGTCCAACAATATCCACTCTAACCTGCAATCATTTACAACTTTCAAAAGATCTCATCAACTTTCCCAACACAACAAGTCTCTCACAATGCCATCACTCATCCTTCAATTCCTTGCACTTACTCTCAACGTCTAAGGTAGGCAATCAATATAAGAGTAGGGCACAACGATAAGTACATCAATATATACACTTTCATGGGCATGCTTGACAAACAACAAACACCACATAACTAATTTCAGAGATATGGCCCAAAGAACAGGACTTTACGCAACTAGCAACAAAACTTACATATAGTAAAGCATTTAACATAAACAAGACAAGATTACTAATGTGTGATCCACGTTTTCTCTTTGTAAGAACATAGGGCCTAAAGTATCAAAATTTACGTAAAGCGTATAGAAAGATTACTTGCCTTGGAATCGAGATAAGCTTACGAGTGTGTGCTAGAATTTCGAGACGAATTGGACCTAAGTTAGCCTTCTTCTTCTTCCTTTCTTCTTCTTCTCTCTCTCTTCTTCCTTTTCTTCCTCCTAGGCGTTTTTTTCCTCTCCTCTTTTGTGCAATAACCGTCCCCTAGGTTGAGATGGGGAGTTATACTAAAAGTGGTGTAACTCCCTATCTCTTGGTAGGGACCTTTTAGGTAATTTTCTTTAATTACCTTTAATTCTACTTTTAACCCCACTTCTTATTTTTACTACGTTGCACATCCTACATCATCAATTAAATTGTGTTTAAGGTTGACCTAACGTATTGAATGTCGTGCTTAAAAGTTACGGGGTATGACATTGCGTTAGTGTTGAAATCGATTGTAGTTTCACTACAAAGCCACTGTTCATCTTAATAACTGGTTCAGTAACCACAAGCAGTGCTTTAAGAAAACAATAAAAAATAAAATAAAATACAAGCAGTAACGGTTGCGTTCGACGAATTAAAGTAGATCCTAATTAGGAAGAACATCTCTTATTTCATTTTTCTATCTCATATTTTATCATGTTAGATGATTGTTAGAAAAGTAAGTCAAATTACTTTAAAATGTGCTCCAAACTTATATAAAAACATGTATGATATTGTTTGGGAGATTGATTGATGATTTAAACACTTTGAACTTGTAAGAAGATGGGCAGAAAAAGTGCTATTCTTTCTGAAAATGCTCTCTGTTTCATACGTGCTCAAGATGGGCAAACCAAGCGATGAAACAGAGGCACGCAAGTATGATTCAGACAGTACTACTCGCAGAGGCCATATTCTGCACTTCTTAGCCAACTCTTTGTTTGACATCTATGTAAAATTTACTTCATCAAAGGAGATTTGGTCAGCATTGGAAAGTAAATATGGTGCTGAGGATGTTGGCAAGCGCAAGTACGTGGTGAGTGAGTTTTTGAAGTTCCAGATGATGGATCACGCTCCAATCAATGATCAAATCCATTAATTTTAACAACTGATGGACAATCTGGAACCAGAAGAAATTAAGATCGATGAAACCTTCCAGGCCGCAGCACTATTCGAGAAACTTCCCCCCTCTTCGAGCAAATACAAAAAGAGAGGGAAACACGATGATGTCAAGTTGTCTCTAGATGCAGTAATCAAGCACATACGCATCAAAGAGAATAACAGAATGGAAGATGAGTCTCATAGTGAAGAGGGAGTCAAGGCCAATGTTGTTAAGCATGCTGTGAAGAAACAGAAGTTCCAAACCAACAACAGCGGCAACAACAGTGGTGGAAACAAAGGTAAGAAAGCTGATGTGCATGTTCAAAAGAAAATCAAAGGAGTCTGCTAGTGGAAAGCCAGGACACCGAGCAGTTAATTGCAGAAAAAGGAAATGCCAAAGCAGCAATCAAGCAAACCTTGTGGAGGATGCAGGAGCAGCAGACGACGTCATTGCAGCGGTCGTCCTAACAGAGGTAAACCTTTGTCAGTAGTGCAACGGAATGGGTGGTAGACACAGGGGCTACCAGACATATTGCTACCAGTAATAACCTATTTTTTGATCATCAAGAAATAGGTAGCGGTGAACAAGTCTTCTTGGGAGATGCACATGGTACCCAAGTTCTTGGAAAGGGTAGAGTGCTTCTCAAGTTGACCTCTGGGAAGAAACTGAAGTTAAGCAATGTGTTGCATGTTCATGCTATGCGTAGGAACTTGATACTACGTACTACTGAACAAGGCCAACATTAAACTTATTCTTGAGTCTGATAAACTTGTCTTATCTAGAAATGGGGAGTTTGTTAGTAAGTGATTTAGTAATGGGGGGTTGCTTATTCTTGACGCCATTTGTTTGTCTAATAATAAAGATGCATCCAGTTCTGTTTACTTTGTTGAGTCTCTTGATTTGTGGCATGCTAGACTAGGACGTGCAAACACAGGAGTCATAAAAAAACTCAAAAACATGAATATGATTTCTTAGATGGTGATAGTTTTGACAAATGTGATCACTGTATGGAGGCTAAACATTATAAGAAACCTTTTAAGAAAATTGATAGAGTTTCTCAAAAACTTGGTCTAATTTACAGTGACTTAGGTGATTTTAAGAATCATGTGAGTAAAGATGGTAAAAGATATTATGTTATTTTTATTGATGACTACTCTAGATATGCGAAAGTATATTTGTTAAGTCATAAGGATGATACCGAGTCTATGTTTATAAACTACAAAAATGAAGTTGAAAATCAATTAGATTTAATGATCAAAAGACTTAGAACTGATAGAGGCGGTGAATATAGTACAGATTCTTTACAAAAATTTTACGAAGAAAATGGAATGCGGTGAATATAGCACAGATTCTTTACAAAAATTTTGCGAAGAAAATGGAATTATTCATGAAGTCACATCCCCATACACACCTCGATCTAACGGAGTAGCCGAAAGAAAGAACAGAACGCTCAAAAATATGATGAATGCAATGTTGATTAGTTCAGGATTGTCAGACAATATGTGGGGTGTGGCAATCATGACTGCATGTCATATTTTGAATAGAATACCTCATAAGAAGTAAGATAAAACGCCCTATGAGTTGTGGAAAGTCTACACACCCAACCTGAGTTATTTAAAAGTGTGGGGTTGTTTAGCCAAAGTCGTTATTCCTGAATTTAAAAGAAGTTAAATTGGATCAAAGACAATGGATTGTGTGTTCATCGGATATGCTCAAAATATTGAAGCATATAGATTCATGGCTATAGATAATAGTCCTATATTGGAATCTAAGGATGCTGAATTTTTTTAACATATCTTTCCTATGAAAAGACAATCTGAAGTTGTCTATAAATTTGAGATAGGTGAATCAAGTAAATCGAAGTTAATAAAGAGGTTGATCTACCTAGAAGAAGAAAGACACAAAGAGTTGAGAGATCATTTGGGAAGGATTTTACAACAATTTTCATTTTAGAAGATGACCCCAAAACTTATGAAGACGTTATTAAATCAGTAGACTCTAAGTTTTGGAAAGAATCCATTAATAGTGAATTTGAGTCAATTGTAAGTAATAACACTTGGGAATTGGTGGATTTGCCTAGAGGTTGTAAACCTATCAGTTGTAAGTGGGTATTTAGGAAGAAACTAAAGGCGGATGGAACAATTTATAAGTTTAAAGCTAGACTCGTTGCTAAAGGGCTCATGCAACAAGTGGGTATAGATTTCTTTGATACTTACTATCTGGTTGCAAGAATCACTACCATTAGAGTGTTAGTAGCACTTGCCTCTATTTATAGACGTGTTATTCATCAAATGGATGTAAAAACAGCATTTTTAAATAGAGATTTTGAAGAAGAGATATATATAAACAAGCAGAGGGTATGATAGTTAAAGGCCAAGAACATAAAGTGTGTATACTTAAGAAATCTTTATATGGTCGTAAGCAAGCACCTAAACAATGGCACGAAAAATTTGATAACACAATGGTCTCAAATGGTTATGTAGTAAATGAAAGCTATCGTTATGTGTATAGCAAATTTGTTGGCTGTGATGGTGTCATTGTTTGTCTTTATGTTGATGATATATTAATTTTTGGTACCAACATAGATGTTGTGAATAACATGAAATCATTTCTGTCTTCTGTTTTTAACATGAAAGATATGGAGAATGCAGATTTGATTCTTGGACTTAAGTTAGTAGAGAAATGTGAGGGTTATCTACTTTCTCAAGAACACTATGTTGAGAAGATGTTGAAAAAGTTTAATTAATTTGATGTGAAACAAGTTAGTTCTCCTTATGATTCACATATGACATTGAAAAAGAATAAGGTTGAGAGTGTGTCTCAATGTGAGTATGCTAGGATAATTGGTAGTATAACGTATTTGATGAATTGCACTAGACCCGATATTGCTTACGCCGTAAATAGACTTGCAATATATACTCATAATCCTAATGAAAAACATTGGTATGCATTAAGACGATTATTGAGATATCTTAAAGGTACAATGAATTTAGGACTCACGTTTAGTGGTTCACCCGCTGTTTTAGAAGGCTATTATGATGCTAACTGGGTGACTGATAATGACGAGATAAACTCCACTAGTGAATATGTGTTTAAATTGGGTGGTGGAGTTATCTCTTGGAAGTCATGTAAACAAACTTGTAGTGCAAAATCAACAATGGAGTCTGAATTCATTGCGTTAGAACTTGCTAGTACAGAAGCTGAGTGGTTAAGGAATTTACTTGTTGATATTCCTTTGTGGTCTAAACATATGCCTTATGTATCTATTCATTGTGATTCTCAGGCTGCGATCGCACGAGCAAAGAACAAGATTTATAATGGGAAGAGCCGACACATTCGTCTAAGGCACAATATTGTGCGTGATTTGATAAGTTCAAGGGTGGTAAACTTGGAGTTTGTAAGAACCTTGCTAATCTCATAACTAAAGGACTAAGTAAGAAGTTAGTCTATGAAACATCGAGGGGGATGTGGCTTATTCCATCTGTAGAGAATTCTTCATGATGGAAACCCAACCCATTATTAGTAGAATCCTATAAACGGGGTTCAATGTGGTAAAAAAAGTCATGAAAGACTTCTATGTTGCACTATCAAAGTGTTCCTCCCTAAGGTGTTATTGTCGATAGTTCGCTGTAAAGAATTGAGGGTGAGATTTTGAGAATCTCTTAATGAAAATTCATAGCCATATTGTATGGTTGTGTGAGCAGTGTACACTTGATGAATTTCACTATATAAGCTTGGAAGTGGTGCCGCTTCTTGTGAGAGCCTGGAAAACTCTCTAGAGAGCTTATGAATCCCGAGATAGGTGCATGGCCGATATCGCACCAAACCACGACCTTGAAGAAGTAGATGATGATATGTCTTCTTGCTGTTCATATAAATAATACTGGAGTAAGATTCAAGACGAAGTTCATCTTACTTCCGTTTATATAACTCAAGTTGTACTACCGGCGATTCAAGACCATAAGTCATCGTATCTGTTATATGTCATTATCTTCAGTTGATAGTGGAGAGGTCAGTTTATTAACGTTCGGAAGTGTTTGTATATAAGTTTGGATCATGTAGGGGATTGTTAGAAAAATATGTCAAAGAACTTTAAAATGTGCTCCAAACTTATATAAAAAACATGTATATTTTGTTTGGGAGATTGAATGATGATTTGAACACTTTGAACTTGTAAGAAATCACTTGGATTGATCCATGTGTAAGTTGGATCGAACCAAGTGAAAGCTGAAATGAAGTTGAGTGTTCTATCCAACATAGATCGATATCACATTGATCGATCGATGTAGGCAGGATGCAAAGTTGGAAGTCATTGTCCAACATCGATCGATGTGCCAACAGTCAGAACTTTTCGTTTTGAATTGCATCTTTTGATCCAAGATTCACCTCTCTTCGTACATGAACGTCATGCAACTGATTTGGAGGTTATCTAAATTGCTGAAAAGGGTTTTAATAGTGGTTTTTAGTTTTTACACAACTCAAGGCTTATATATAGTATGCCTTGTTATCTTGAACAATATACGACAAGTTTTTGAAAAATCTGAAAACTTTCAGCACTTTGTCATCCTCCATCTCTTCTTCCTCCATTGTCAACTACTTCTACAATAAATTCAACCTCTCTCTAGTAGAGCAAACTAAATAGAGCAAGCCATTATATCTTGGGAAGCATTAGTCTTGTTGTCTATTTTGCTCAACGATAGAGACTAAATTGCTTTAAGGACAGAGTTATCAAGAAACTCGTCTCGGTTTTATCTTTATTGTTTTCTTGTTTGGTTAGCGTATATTCTACCATATTTCCAACATGATATCATGTCATGTGTGTTTAATTGATGTCAAACTACTGCACATGAGTAAAGATCTTCTATCCGTAACATGTCTAGTTCTCTATTTCACTTAATAGGATCATGCAACATATAACAGTTCAAGACAAATTAAATATATACGATATGATTCTGTTAAGTGAGATTGAGAATATAACATAGAGTGAATTAGAAAATCCCAACCCACTTGTAATAATTGTCAGACGTTTTACACGTTAATTAACGAATACTAAGAGACTCGGAGCACAATGTAATAGTTAGAATGAACAACAAAGAAACTTTTAGAAAAATAAACATGTATTTATGTAGGCATGAACATCTGTGGTTTAGTGGGAATGGGGCGTGATTTCAATGTTTCAAACCGGAAGTTGAATTTGGCTTTTGAAATTGTAAAATAGAGGGGGCAAACTCATGCTATGCATGAAATTCACATTCCCACTAACCGTACAGGGGTCAGATCTGTTTACCGTAGAAGACGTTGACGAATTTATTGTGTCATGTGGCATCAAATAAGGGCTAGATTTGTTTATCGAAGATAACATTGACGAATTTACCTCGTGACACGTGACATCAAATAAGAACGGTAAAGCTGGATGAGAAGTAAACCAACACAACACGTGAGACTAAATAAGAAGACGGTGACACTCACATACGGTAAACGGATCCTGTCCCTAAAAGAGAGAGGGGAAGGCACCTCATGCCTCTAACGACTATACTAGCCATTTAGTAGACTGAAAGAGAAATCATAAGGCTTATTATTGCAAAATTAATTTGTAAAAAAAGAAATGTAAAGACAAAAGTTTCAAGAGGACAGAGAACAAGACCATGGACAGCTGAGGAGGATGAGATGTTGACAAACCTTCTGAAGGAAAATGGACCTACAGACTGGAGCTCCACTCGATCCAAAGGCCTCTTGCCCTGAACCGGGAAGTCTTTCGGTCTCAGATAAGTTAACGAGCTTCGTTCTAACTTGAAAATGTACACTAGCTCTTTCATCACCTTCACTAATTAATTTCTTTGCCTTTGTTAGTACATTTCAAGAAAACAGGATGCATCTCGGATCATTTTACACTAATATGTTAAATGGATCCGGCCAATTAAACCCCCAATTCTTGTCTATAGGGAGGCAAACCACAAACGAACCAATGAACCACCGGTTAAGCAAAACCAGAATCGTCGATCCGGTTTTAGTTTCAAACCGCCATTAAGCCGGTTTCCGATTCAAAATAAACACCTATAGATATAAATGAACAACAAAGTGATTCAAAAGCTGATTGAGCTGAATACAAGGTATTAACAAACTATTTTAGTTCGATAAAACTTAAGTCGTTTAACTTAAATCTATAACAAATCAATTGATGTTCGTATTGATGCTGCTAACATGTTCAAATTTAAAACATGTACCAAAATTATGTATACTTTAATTTTATCGGAGTATTATATATTTGTTTGATATAAAAATTAAATTAAATATTACAATTGACGACCATTTAATGATTATAAGATTCATGTAAAAAATAATGCTTAATTGACAATATCAGGTAAAAGTAGAGTACATGCAATTTTTAAAAACTATGCTATTGATTCAAATTAGCTGCAAATTCTACTCGTCTTCAAAACTTTTTCGGAAGGTGAATGGATTTATTCATGCATCAAAACTGTAATTGCCGTAGAGAGTACAATAGGAAGGAGAAATGATCCCCAGATAACATGCCTATCATATTCTCTATCTTTGCTAGGTGGTGAGTCGTTATATTGCCGTCACGCTTTGTAAAGACTATCTCGCAACTTTCAAGTGAGTTTTTCAATCTCTTGCATTCCGCAAGCAAGGAAAACAGAGGATGATATAGATCAAGGGCACTCGTTAGCAAGTTTATGGCTGTTGAACAATCCGACCATAATGCCACTCTTTTGTATGCTTGGTCATGTGCAAATTTGAGAAAATAGTAAATAGCTTACAATTCGCCATAGAGTGCATCCACATTGTTCGCTAGTACGTGTAACTCTGTCCATGCAACACTCCCAGCACTCAGTCTCAACATCAATCCAGCAGCTCGCCGTCCATCCTCTCCAAAGCAGCATCCATATTGGTTGAGATTCCATCATCTCTTGGTGGCTTCCAACGTGAATGTGTATGTTCATTTTCTCCCAGGATATGTCGAAACTCATCATGTTTTTCCATTAGCATGTCATTCTGGTTAATGGCTTCATGCCAAACTTGTTCTCTACATGGTTGAATTTTGTTTTCTTCAAAAACTACTGCACAACGCTCTTTCCACATCCTTCATAGCAAGGTTGTTAGAAGTATTTGTTGATCGTCCTCACTATTCACAAAACTCCATTGCACTATGTCCATTAGCGATCCTTGGAGTACTTTTCTTGGGATGGTAAAATTGCATCGTACCTCCTTCGTCCATTTGCACTCAAAGAACAATGGTGCACAGTTTTCGACCTTGTATTGCAGAGTTGGCATATTGGAGACGTGTTTTGTAGTCTTTGGTCGAGCAAGCTTGCACAACGCTCTTTCCACATCCTTCATAGCAAGGTTGTTAGAAGTATTTGTTGATCGTCCTCACTATTCACAAAACTCCATTGCACTATGTCCATTAGCGATCCTTAGAGTACTTTTCTTGGGATGGTAAAATTGCATCGTGCCTCCTTCGTCCATTTGCACTCAAAGAACAATGGTGCACAGTTTTCGACCCTGTATTGCAGAGTTGGCATATTGGAGACGTGTTTTGTAGTCTTTGGTCGAGCAAGCTTGATATTAAAAGATATTTAATTGAATAAGTAAATGTTTGGTTCAACTCAATCATTTGAATGGGTTTGGTTCAACTCAATCATTTGAATGGGTTTGGATTACCTCATTCCAAAATCCCTTACCTCTCTCCCCATCGCACGACACATAGCAGTAGGAGAGGATGGTAAAGCTAGATTAGGATCACTCATATCTAGCCTCACCACCCTCCTCTGCTGCCACGTGTCGTGCGGTGCTGCCACGTGTCGTGCGGTGAGGTAAGAGGTATAGGAGTATATCAACCCAATTGCAAATAAGCACGTGCCCCCTCAAAGGAAAAAAGAAAAAGCTCAAGGGTAGCACATCTACTACGACGGATCTGAATAGGCCTGAGGGCTCCGGAGGTGGTCAGATTCCGACGTTTTGTGGGTGGAGAAAGGGCAGTGTGACCGGAGAAGAAATACACACCCATACATTACTCCACTGCAATAAATGAACTTCGAATCTTTGATCTATTCATCTTCTACGATCCCAAATTCTTCCCTTTCATCCCTTCTATGATTCAGAAATGGATTCACTCACGTCCAATCGATCCACCACCAAATGGAGGAGAAAATTTCAGCAAAATCACCTTTCCAGATCCCCTCTTATCGCTGTCATCTTCCTCCTCCTCCTCCTCTCTTTATCTCTTGTCCTCTTCACCGCCTCCAAACACTTGATCGTCCAATTTGGTTCTCAGGAAGCCTTTGTTCCTCGGAATTGCGCCGGCGATGAGAAATTCCTCTGGTACGCACCTCACAGTGGGTTCAGCAATCAGTTGTCAGAGTTCAGGAATGCGATTCTTATGGCTGCTATCCTCCGGCGAACCTTGATTGTTCCTCCAATTCTCGATCACCACGCGGTTGCCCTTGGTAGTTGCCCTAAGTTTAGGGTTTTGAACCCTAATGATTTAAGATTTTCCGTCTGGAATCACTCCATTCACCTCCTGCGAAACCACAGGCAAGTAATCACTTGTCAAATTCCTCCATTTCCTTTTATGAATTGAAAATGGAAGATCATTTTATTTGAATTAAATTATATTTTTTTTTGGATTGAGGGGCATATAATATGCTATATATTTATTTACTGATTTCGTTCATCTCTTGGGTATTGGTTAGAATTTTATGTGTGGATCTTTCAGGTACATACCGATAACTAGTATAATTGATATATCTTCACTGGTGTCTGGTTCAATGGTTAAAGTTGTTGACTTTAGAGAATTTGCATCTAGTTGGTGTGGGCTCAGCATTGATGATGTTTGCTCGGATAAAAAGGAACAGTTTAAGCTGCTTGAGGAGCTAAGAAAATGTGGGTTAGTTTTTTCTGGTTATAGAGGTAATGTTGATAAATGTGTATATGCAGTAGATAATGATTGTAGGACGACGGTTTGGACATACCAAAGGGATGGGGAAGATGGGGTTTTGGATTTGTTCCAACCAGATGAGGAACTTAAGAAGAAAAAGAAGATTTCTTTTGTGAGGAAAAGGAGAGATGTCTATAAGGCCCTTGGTCCAGGATCTGAGGCCGAACCAGCAATGGTTTTAGCATTTGGAAGTCTCTTTACAGGCCCATATAAGGGATCTGAGTCTCATATAGATATTCATGAGGCCAGGAAGGATCAAAGAATCCAGTCCTTGATTGAGAAAATTGAGTTTATGCCATTTGTTCCAGACATTTTGAATGCTGGGAAGGAGTTTGCTCTTCGGAAAATTAAGGCTCCATATCTTTGTGCACAGCTTAGGTTGCTGGATGGGCAATTTAAGAATCATTGGAGAACTACCTTTTTGGGATTGAAAGAGAAGCTAGAACATGTAAGACAAAATGTTCCTTCCCCAGTTCATGTGTTTGTGATGACTGACCTTCCTGTTCGAAATTGGACTGGAACTTACTTGGGGGATTTGGTCAAAGATTCTGATGCTTTTAAGCTTATTTTTCTGACTGAAGATGATGCCATCGTTGTGGAAACTGCTAGAAGGCTGATGGGTGCTGATATTGGCAAGCTTTGCCGTCCTCAATCTGTATCGGATGTACTTCTGTTTGTAGAACAAGCAGTTTGTAGCTGTGCTTCTCTTGGATTTGTTGGGACGGCTGGATCCACCATTGCTGCAAGCATAGAGTTGATGAGGAAATACAGCACATGCGCATCCTGATACCTACCTCATTACTAAATGTTAATGCAGGCATCGCTTTGGACGGATATACGAGCTGTTTAAGATGGCATTGCTCTGGATAGATTTCTGAGTTGCTTATCATGGCATCGTATTGGTTGGATATCAGAGTTGCTGAGGACTTGCTTTATGCAATTTCAGGAACAAGTTACACACTTTCATTTGATTTAATCGTTGGGAGATTCAAGAATGTAACTTGCTTAGACATTCAACGTTGATACTTCTGTTAAATGTGGAAATGACAGGTGAAATTCGGTGCAATTCAATTGGTTGGAGTAACTGAGTAAGCAGTATGGCAACAGAACAAAATATGGACCCTTTGAATGTTCCAACACTATTAAGTCATCAGGGAGGGACTGTTTAAAGTTGTCTGATTACTATATCTCATTTGAGGTTCTTGATACAAATGTATTTGAGGTTGAGAACACTGGTTATTACCATAATCACTCCTGTCCTATCCTAACTTTCTGAGTGAATGGAGACTGAGCGCAACAACAACATCATTACCCCATTGTCTTAGAGGCTCCCGTCTATACGGGGTATGGGGGGTCAGATATACGTAACTATACTCATGTGTTAGAAATACACAGATTTTGTTTTCCGATGACATATGTGTCTTTGATTCCATTTGAGATTGAACAAGGTTTGCAATTGTGGAGGAATCAGGCTTGACCTGTAATCGTGGTATCTAATATTGTGCCCAGTCAAGACGCTAGCATAGTGCAATCAAAGGACGTGTTGGTGGAAGTATAATGTGTCCTTTTTTTTTCTTCCTTTTTTTAAATAACTTCTTTGTGGGATGAGGTTTTGTAAAATCTTTGAATTCTTGTTACATTTCATTATTATATTGTCTCCCTGACGTAAAAAAAACAAAGGAATTTATTTCTCATGCTTCTAAAACATAAATAGCATGTAAGGAAAGTCACTGCCTATTCATCCATGTAGCTTAATGTGAAATTGATGATGATCTTAGTTTTGTTAAGACGTTGGTAGTATTACAACAACACATACTCAGTATATCTCAACGCCAACGATAAGACCGTGGTAGTGTTGAAAGATCTTGAAGTTGATTTTTTTTATGAATCTAAATGATCCTGACATAGATGTTGAATTGTACTCTAAAACGACATGGAGAGTAAAGTCTATATCTATAATTGAATTTTTTTAGTCATATAATGTTATAGTTTGTGATTTATTTTACTAAGATTAGAATTGAGATTATTATCCAGATAATCCATTTAGCGAAATTGAATTTTATAGATTTAATACAAGTGACCTTTCTTTTATGATTAATGCTTAGGGAAAAAAGTATATAGAAGCATGGGGATTTCAATTTTTATATTTGATTTGAAAGTAGAACTTATTTTTGACATGTTGATGTATAATATGTCTAACTTGTAATGTTGATGTATAACATGTCTAACTTGTATACTTTTTTGTACTTATTTATTATGATACAATTAGATCACCACCATAATGATGGTTATCTTATTAATAATTGGTTGAAGATTTGTTGTGGAGGATAATAGATTTCCTCGATGTACATGGAGATACTACAATTATGTTTTGATGATGTATACGATAAAGTTGTTTCATAATCAGAAATATTTATATTTGCCGAAAGAGTTGGTTTATGAAAACCTTCAGCCATCTCCTTCATACACCTCTTCCTCCCCATTCTTTTATCTAGTCTCACCATCCTCTGTTGCTACGTGACGGACGATGAGAAAAGAAATAAAGAATTTAGATGTGAGAAGATCTCGTCTTTGTCTATGATGCTCAAATTTTGGCCTCATGGTTTAGCTACTAGTCAAAAAGTTGGAAAGTTAGTGTAATATACCGTCTCTGATGTGACACCAAAAGTGTTTTTTAATTTTCATAAAATAATGAAAAGTTGCTCTTTGTGATGGGATCGAGATCCTCTAACCCCCTCCCTCCCACCCCATTTGGGACCGCCCGCCACGTGGTACACAGGGGAGGTGGTGAGGTTGGGTGCGGATGACTCTCACCCAGCCTCACCACCCCCTGTATGCCACGTATCAAGGGGTAATTCAATATCCCTTAAAGGGGGTCAGGAGATCTTAATCTTTGTGATGCATTCTTCCAATCGTGAATTGTCATTAACTAGTTTTTTGAGCGGTTATAAATTTTTATAGAAAAATGATAAATTAATTTCTATTTTGAAGAATTATTTTTTATAAATACATGAAAATGAGATTTTTGAAAGTATGTGTGTTGTTGTTGGGATGGAGGTATAGTTTGACTCCCTCTCACCCTCCCTAAATACTAGCAATAACTTTTGTTATTGTTGGGATATACTGGTTATGTGCGTCGTTGTTTTTGTGTTGTTTAGTATTGAAAATAAATTTCTCTCGTACTTTTTATTTTCTTTCATTTTCACTATATACATACATATATCTCTATACATACATATCTATATATATGTGTGTGTATATATATGTATTAGTTCACCATACTAAATTACTTTCAGAAGTATAAAGCTGTTGGTTTTAGTTTCTCTTTGCTTTTACCATTTGAAGTTGACAAACTAATCCCCTAAGTAAACTAAAAATGAAGCAATGAATTAAAAAGTAGCCATGAATATGATAAAACTGTCCTACAATCTTTTTCCTCTTCAATTTGATTGGTGAATAATCTTAAAATGGCTAAGTTATAAAATAAATGGACCCAAAAGTCAATTAAATGCAACACATTAGAAAATTATGAGATAATCTTTATGATGCAAATATTTGTTTCTTATCGGTTAGAAACATGTGTAATAAGATTGGTAGGTTTAAGATTTTTTTTCCATTACTTAATAAATAATTACACATTTTTTTCTTGGAAAAAATTACACACATAGTTACAGGTTCCCATCTCAAAAAAGGAAAAAAATGAAAAAAGAAATAGCAAGTGTACAAAAAGGAAAAACAAAATCCGTCCATGTAAGTTTGACTCCAAGAAAAAAATTATTATTTTTTAAGACTTCTCTTTACTTTTTTTTGTTATTATTTTTTTTTATTTTGTTTACTTCGTCTATAATTCATGGTTTGCTTATGATTTTTCATTATAACAACAAATAGTTCTCGGTGTACTAGACTTTCGTCTTTGCATAAGATCTGAGGAGGACCGAATCATTTTGTGATCTGATGTACGCAGTCTTACACCACACTTTATGTAAGATGTTGTTTTCGCAGCTCGAACATATGACCTCAAGGTCACAAAACAACAAGCTTACCAGTTATTTCAAGTCCCGCCCCTTATAACAACAAAAGCTATATAAAAATTTGTGCTCTATATATAATATTACATATTACATAATGTTACACCATCATTTTTTCTTCAAAAAAAAAAGCTAAAAGATATTCATCAATCAGTGTAACAATAAGTTTCCCCACAATATCCAACCTTATAAAAGAAAAAAAGTCACTAAGAAAAATCACATGCAAAGTATACAATGAAGAATGGACAAGAAATATGGTGGTGAGAATACGAGATACGGAGTATCTCTCGTGAATAAAGGAAAAGAAATTAGAGAATATACGAGGTGATTTCAGATGTTTGTCAGAGCAATTGAAAGCCTCATTGTAGAAGAAAAATGAGTAAAGTCAGACCCAAACTGAAGTGGGATGAGCAGATGATGCATGACTTACTAGAGTTGCGAGGACATGGTCCATGATAGAAGTTCATGTAGACAGAAGATTAATGTTAATGAGGGGTAGTCATGATATATGGGCACCTTACAGCATACTTAGAGGATTAAATAGTATTTAAGCTGTAGGTTGACTTTGCATTTTTTTTGTTTTGGTATTTGTCTTTCAACTATTTGTGCATATCTATTGTTATGATTATTTTTTTGTTTATGTTTAATAAAATCACATATTACTATTATTGTGCTGTCTATGCAGGTAAATATAGAGCCTTGGGTTTCACTAGAAGCAAACTTTCTATTCCTTAGGATGAAGATATTGTTTGCGTGTCTCTCACCCTCATCAGACCCTAGCGATAGTTTTTGTTGTCGTTGGAATATACTGGGTATGATTGTTGTTGTTGATGAGGTGATTTAAGAGAATAAATTAAGAAACAAATTATTAAATGTAGGATTCATTTAATCATAAGGTAATTTCATTACTATATTAAATATTTGTGTTTCTTATATCAGAATTGTTATGTCTTTTTATAAAAACGTGACGGAAACCCAATTTGGTTTATTTTGAGATCCTTATCACTATCGTCTTTGGTTTGATCTTCCAAAAGGAAGAATATTTTTCGCTGCTCGAGCTTGACTAAAATTTATATAAGTAACTGGTGAAGCGCGAATACATACTTGAAAATAAATAGGTCGTGTTGTTTGTTTGTGGATTAGTGTGTAGAACTTTTTTTGATTTGGAGGAACCAATGGAGGGAATTGATTATTTGGCTAATGAGAGGAGGAAGTCGGAATTCGATGTGGAAGAGATGAAGGTTGTGTGGGCTGGCTCTCGCCAAGCCTTGGAAGTTTCCGATCGGATTTCCAAGCTCGTTGCTAATGATCCGGTTAATTTCTCGTCTATAAATAATTTCCCCTCTTGTTAATGTTTTTTTCCCTTTCTTCTTTTCCTCGAAATTTGTTCATCGCGATCAAAATACAGAATTCCCGCTATTTTTCTGCAAATGGCATATGTTAATTTTGATTTTGGGTTGCAGAGTAACGGATTACATTTAATTGATATGTAGGAAGTCTGTGGATATTTGATTTTATAATCCAGCAGATGTTTGAATTTGTTACTAGTGGAAAGTCCTGTTAATTGATTCAGGAGTTATAATGTTGGAGGTGATTAAATTTATATGTCCTCCTTACATTTGTTTTTGTAATTTAGGTTTTTAGCAAGGAACACAGGACTAGCCTTGCCAGAAAGGATTTGTTCAAAAACACTCTGAGAAAGGCGGCTTATGCGTGGAAGAGGATCAATGAACTTCGTCTATCTGGTATCGTCTTGCCTTCTTTTCTAATTATATTTGGTAGAGTTGTAGTCAGATTATGTTTATTTCCATTTTATGTTGATCATTCCACTTTTTATTGTTTCAGAGGAGGAAGCAGGAAGGCTTAGGTTTTATGTGGACGAACCTGCGTATGTTGATCTCCACTGGGTAATTAATTCCCCCCCCCCCCCCCCCCCCCCCATTTCTGTTGTTTGATAGCTCTAGAATTCTATTAAGCGACATCTTCATTATGGAAATCTTTATGGTAAAATAAGCATGTAGAAATTTCGGAATCTCCTCTATACCTGTCAAAATTCTTGTCTCTCACTTGTTTTCTTCCTGTGTAGGGAATGTTTGTTCCTGCCATAAAAGGGCAGGGTACCGAGGAACAGCAGCGGAAATGGTTGCCTTTGGCAAATAAGATGCAAATCATAGGCTGTTATGCGCAGACTGAACTTGGTCATGGCTCCAATGTACAAGGCCTTGAAACTACTGCCACATTTGATCCTCAAACAGATGAATTCGTTATGCATAGTCCTACACTGACTTCGAGTAAAGTAAGTTGATTTGGATATGGAGTAGTATTTTACGTTCCTTAAGCTCCCCTTTTCCCTGAACTGAACTGCCACTGCCAACCTCTTGCATGGTGTGTATTTCTGATGTAGCTAATTTTTCTTCTTATGGTGAGAACGTATTTGATTTGTTGTACTGAGCAAAAGTTTTGAGTCAAACAACATCATACATTTGGAATTGTATTTTGCTTTGAGATGTGGTAGTTTTGAAGCTTTGTCTTTACTGATGTAATCTTAGTTTTTCCCAACATGATATTTGACAGTGGTGGCCTGGTGGATTGGGTAAAGTGTCCACGCATGCAGTTGTTTATGCACGGTTGCTGACCGATGGAAAAGACTATGGAGTTAATGGTAAATGTGAATTTACTCTTTTCGGCACATTGGATGATTTAATAGCTCGTCCTTTGTTACATTTCTGAGGTGGAGTTTTTTATGTGTGTTTGTCTATGGTTTGTTTAAGGTTTTATTGTCCAACTACGGAGCTTGGAGGATCATAAACCTCTTCCGGGTATAACCATTGGAGATATTGGAGTGAAATTTGGCAATGGAGGTTATAACACTATGGACAATGGAGTGTTAAGATTTAATCATGTCCGTATTCCAAGAGATCAAATGTTGATGAAGTAGGTTTGCGTCTTTATGTTTCATTTCTACAGCTGCATTTTCGATTCTTCTAATCTCCTTTTGCAGCCGGTCTGTCAGTGTATGTTGTATGTTATTTTCTTCTGGAAAGTTAGAAACTGGCATACGAATGACCACTGATGTTAAAGTTTGAAAAACCTACTTGGCTAAAAAACAAACATAAGAAGCCAGCTGAAGGATGATACAGGTGGAATATGGTAGGATTTAATATATACTGTCAAATTATGTTACTTTTCCTGTCTGTTGAAATAGATTCTCTTTTCATCAATCTCGTATTGAACTTTTTATTCCATGAATCAATACTTCACTATTATGATTCTCTTGATCTGACTGCGAAAAGGCGGTCGGAGAATCAGAGACAATATGTAATTGCATATTGTACCAAAAAAACATTCAAGTCACTTAAGACTTGTAACATTCTTATTGTTATCTATGTATTTGAATGTTGTACCCTGTCTCACTTCTCAGGGTTGCCAAGGTCACCAGGGAGGGTAAGTACATGGAATCCAATGTTCCTCGTCAGTTATTATACGGGACCATGGTATACGTCAGGCAAAGTATTGTACAAGATGCTTCAAATTACTTGTCACGTGCTGTATGCATTGCCACTAGGTATAGTGCAGTTCGTCGACAATTTGGATCACAAAATGGCGGACCAGAAACCCAGGTAATTGTCTGATGCATTTTTCATGGAGAAATTTGTTTCTCAATGTTTCCTTGTACATGCTCATGAAATTCGCTTATCAAATATAAAAGTGATTGATGGAGGTGATTTTATGTTAACTATGTCTTTTGAAAGAATCTTGTATGCTGTTTAATATGTTAATTACCTGAAACTTGGTCTTATACATACCAATCATGTTCTAGATGAGTATGACTATTCTAGGTACAGAAGGCTCTTCTACAAGCTTGACTCATGAGATTTACCTATGACTATTGTCTTCAAATCATCTTACAAGAACTGTCCATTTAGAATTGACTGCTTGTGGATTTGAATTTTGATTCTTCTTCCATGAGGATTAGCATTCTTTTTCCCTAGGTGATTGACTACAAAACACAGCAAAGTAGGCTCTTCCCTCTCCTGGCTTCTGCTTATGCCTTCAGATTTGCTGGGGAGTGGCTAAATTGGTTGTACACAGATGTGACACAAAAGCTAGCTGCAGGCAATTTCTCCACATTGCCTGAGGCTCATGCCTGCACTGCAGGGTTGAAGTCCTTGACTACTACTGCCACCGCTGTAAGTAATTAACTAGTGTCTTCCATTGCCCTTCTGACTTTCTTCTTTCTGTTTGTTTCTCTGGATGTTCTGCATGCAAATGTCAGTGTGCATGATTGCTATGTAGTGTCCTTCTGCTTGATATGGAGCCATGTGTATTATTTAAAGAAGGCTCTCCATTCAATCATGTGGAGGAGTTGCGAGGGTCGAGACCACAAAGCCTCAGTCACAACAACAATTGTGGTCTCTTTACTTCTTTTTGTCGAATGCGTGAGATTAGAATACGGGTCCTAATCTATATTTGCGGTTAGTATAGTGACAGAAGAAATTCTAGTGCAAAATGCTTGTAAATATGCATAATTTTCCTGCATTTTGCTACTTATTGTGTGGGATCTTAGTTGTCAATTTGTTTTGCACCGGGGGTACCTTTTTGGTTTCATTCTTTCTGGTACTCGGCATGACACTGTAGAGGTACCAAACCAAGCTTTCCAGTAAATTTACCGAAACAGCATTGACAATTATGTGTTGGATGTAGACTTGGTTGAATGCAATGATATTTCTAGTTACTGTTTTAGTAGTTCCATGTCTAGTTATTATTGCAAGCATGTAGTTGATGTTATTCTCTATCCTAGTATATGCTGACGGTACGAGAAGTATACCCTGGCAGTAATAAGCAAATATTTCGTATTATTAGAGTTTCTCTAGAAATTTCCCACTTATACATCATGATGATTCTTTTGAAAAATCCAGTCCCTCCATATTTGACATTGTTTCCTATTTTCTCAGGACGGAATTGAAGAATGCCGAAAATTATGTGGAGGACATGGTTACTTGTGTGCAAGTGGGCTTCCAGAATTATTTGCAGTTTATGTTCCTGCTTGCACATATGAAGGAGACAATGTTGTGCTTCTGCTACAGGTAGATATATTAGGAACTCTTATATTGTTGCTGTTTGCAGTAGATTCATCTCACTGTAGAGAATAAAGTTCATTATTTTGGTGCTTGAAAATTTAGAACTGCTCTTTCATGCCGGAAGGATGCTCTTGTATGCCAGTGTTGTGAGTTGGGATTATTTCAAAGTTTCACACTTCAATTTTGTCCAAAGATGAGGATTAAATGAACATCCCCCCCCCCCCCCCCCGCTTTATTTTGAAGGATTAGAACATACTTCGTTGAAATTAAATTGTGTTTGGCTTACGTGAGGGCCTCTTTACTGTCTTTGGATAAGATGATGTGTATGCTTTTCTAATTTTTCAAAAAATTTTCCACTGGTTTTTATTTTATTTTACTTAGTTATTTTGTATGTCTATTTTGATTCTCTAGTAGAGCTTCTTATGGATGTCTCATTCTTATATGGGAGTAATCTTTTTGTTTCTTTCTTGTCATACTCTTTACTTGTATAAGGAAGAAAAAATGTTTATTTTTCATTTTGTCATTTTGGGACTTAAGGTGTTGAATTGGGATTCATTTTTAACCTCAATCCTGGCCTGTACTCCTGGCTGATATGTATTGATGACATATTGTTGCGTGATGCTATTAAGTGTTTTTACGCATTTTCACAGCAGGGATATGACTACATATTCATATTTGTTCCCTGTTCTTTTATTGTTATATATGTTAAACTGGCTATGAATTTCCAGTATACAGGATATTCATTCTGTCATTTATCACATGATGACCCGATACCTTTTTTTATTTTTGGGGTCAATCACAGTTGAGATGATATGATGGTTTTGAAAGATGCGTATTCTAAAGACGCATATTATGCATTAGGTATCAGTAAACACACAAGGAGGATAAGATTTAGGTTACGAGTCAAAGAAAAAAAAACAAAATAAAATCTCTCAAGAGAAATGCTTGATCCGTATAGCCGATCCCACATAGTGGAAAAAATGCTTGAGTATTGTTGTTGCCAACTTTGTCTTACAAATTTTCTTCAAATATTATTGGTAGATTTTGGTTCTGGCGTGCAGCCCAGTAGGAATGTTTACAAGTGATTCATTATAGTTTGATATATTGGTATCTCATACAACTTATGTACAAATATTTCTGTAAATCAAGAATGACATTACAACAACGGCACTCGAGCCTTTTTACCACCATGTGGTATAAATCAAATATGATGTTGTATATGAGAGTGGATAGTAAAGAGAACCTATTCAGATATGGTCCCTACTGATGATCTTTCTGTTATTGATTTAAATATATGATGTTACCATTCTGGTATATTTAATTCTATGAATTAAAATTTCTACAGGTTGCTAGGTTTCTCATGAAGACTGTTTCCCAGTTGGGATCTAGTAAAGATCTGGTTGGAACAATTGCTTATATGGGAAGAATTGAGCATCTGATGCAGATCCGCTGTGGCGTTCAAAAAGGTAAATTTGTGTTCAAAGAACTTCACTGGAATCCCAATTTGAGTTCAAAGAACTTCACTGGACTCCCACTGCCTCTGTTTCTTGTTGCATCTCACTCACTTTTCATAAAAGCTGATAAGTTGAACATGTCCTTGTGTTATATGTGGCGGATTATCACCCCTATATTTCGGATACATTAATTTAAATAGTGAATGAGTGATTTCATGTGAGTCAGATGACCTTGACTTATTGTCATGCAGCCGGAGATTGGATGGATGCTAGTGTAGCACTAGAGGCATTTGAGGCTAGAGCTGCAAGGATGTCTGTTTCCTGCGCGAAAAAGCTGAGCCAGTTTGCTAACCAAGAAGAAGGTACTTACCGGTTTCTTTTCCTGAGTTGTTATACTTTTTTTTTGTAAATTAAATTTTTTATATATAAGCCCGTGGGGAAGGAAGCTATACATCATGGGTTGATGTTGTCTAGGATCAATTGGGGATTGTCTTTTTCTTTTCTGATAATATTTTTTTATTTTGACATAGTTGTAAATGCCTTAGATGTTCCCAATATCACATCTTACAAAATCTTTACTTACCAATGATAGTGGTGATTGGATATTTTCACTAACTGCAGACTAGTTTCCTTGGGTTCTTTGTTAATCTTTTCTTTGGAGCTAGCATCGCTTCACACTTGATATTTTTAGCGGAGTTAAAGTTCTATGGGTGTGAGGTGGGGAGAGAAGTACGGGTCCTTAGAATTGTAGTTGTGGTTTAATTCATGCACTACGACCTTTTATAGCGAGGGCTTTCATAATATTGACCTCCAAACTATACCTTTTTTCTTGATTCATTTGCTTCATCTTTATGTCTCAGGCTTTGCTGAACTTTCTCCCGAATTGATTGAGGCAGCGCGTGCACACTGTCAGTTGATTGTTGTCTCCAAGTAAGATACTGCCCAAACTTCTCCCAAGTGGGAACTGTTTATGGACTTACAAATTTGCTGGTTCAACAGTAGTTTATGTTCTATTAGTTCTAATACTGATTCGACATACATCTTCATGTTGTGTTTTAAACAAATGAACAATATCTATGCTTACTTCAAAAGGGATGGTGTATGTATATGCATATTGCATTGAGTTTAGTGGTCTACTTAGCTGGCTGAGTTTTCATGTCTTGAGGGGTGGGTTGGTGCTTAAGCTCTAAAATATTAATGCTGGGGGTCTCAGATGACGCTCTGCCTCTGCTGTTTGCTGGGAATTTTGACTGAAAACGTCATAGTTTTACTTGTAAATTTCCCCCAGATACATCATTTTTTATAGAAAAAAGGATTGTTGGGAATAGAAATAATAAAGTTAGTAACTCTATGATTATGGACTGAGATGGGGAACAAGTTTTCCATCAGATGCATTGTACTTGAAGATGTACTCCATTTGGTAAAAACTTTTCTAATCCAGACCAATTTATTTTCTGATGAAAGCTTTTTTAAGTAGTCCATTTGGGGGGGGGGGGGGGGGGGGTACCCATTTATTTTCTGATGGTGAGGGTGCAATGCTCAACTATCGACTCTTGAACTGAAAAGTTCATCATGTAGACGTAATCACATGGTACACTTATTTTCTAATAGTAAAAGTTGGCGCTGGTTCGCTGTTTTGGCTCTGTTGAATTTGTATTGCATTTCTACAACAACACATAGTCAATATATTACAATGATAGCAAAAGCTATCGCTAAGGATTGCATTTCTACAAAGGAGAGTGAATTGAGGCACCTGTGGATGTATAGTGCATTTCTTATTTTCAGTAAAACCTTATTAAGGCACCTATGTTCATATATTTGCTTTTGCATCCCCCATGCTGATGATTTTATTCTGACATTTCTTGTGTGCTGCACTAGTACACACTAGCCTATTATACCCCCATTATTGTTTTATTTATGCATGTACATATAGAGCCGGGGTCTCACTGGAAGCAAATTCTTTATCCCTTAGGATAGATATATTGTTTGCCTGCCGTTCTCCCTCCCCAGACCCTAACAATAACTTTTGTTGTCCTTTGTGTGCTGCACTAGTATTATGGTGCTTCTAAATATTGCTCCCGCATTTATGGTAACATTCCTAGATGAATTAACGGGGATGATCACTGTTCTATTTTAGATTTATTGAGAAGTTAAAGCAAGACATACCTGGGAAGGGTGTTAAGCAGCAGTTGCAAGCACTCTGTGCTATTTACTACCTGTTCCTTCTCCATGAACATCAAGGCGACTTCCTTGCCCAGAGCTGTATCACTCCAAAACAAGCTGCCCTTGCCCATGATCAACTCAGAGCCTTGTATTCACAGGTTTGTTACGTGCAGGTTAAGATTCTTTTCATGCTCGTTATCAAACTGGTCTGATTAGTGTTTGCATGTTCCTTCCGTAGGTTCGCCCTAATGCTGTTGCACTTGTTGATGCGTTTAACTACACCGATTACTTTCTTGGTTCTATCCTCGGTCGCTATGATGGAAACGTGTACCCAAAACTCTATGAAGCTGCATGGAAGGAACCCTTGAATGATTCAGATGTACCTGATGGCTATCACGAGTACATTCGGCCCGTCCTGAAGCAACAGATTCGTACCGCCAAGCTATGAAAAGGTGTGGGAAACCCCTCCTGTCTCTTGGTATTTATTTTTGCACTTCTCTAGTGTTTCACCTTTGAGGTGTTAAATGAACTTTTATAGTAAAGGGAACTATTTGGAGGACTTAGTCTTGATTGATAATGTGATACCAAATTGTATGAGATTTTACACTCTCGATGAGAGTTTCTGTTGCACTCAGAATTGATTTGCCTTTACTGAACTTGACATTACGCACTCTGTCCGTCCATCACAAAGTAAACGTCTACATTTCTATTACAACAACATTACCCATCGTCTTAGAGTATTCTGTCTATGGCAGGATATAAAGAGTTCGGGTGTATGCAACCATACCTATGTGTTATAAACACGCAGATGTTTCCCGATAACCCATAATGAAAATTGCGTCAAACTGTGTCGATCAACTGCTACTTCACAATAGAAGAAGTTAGTCATTTTGCTTTATTCTACTGCATGCATTTTACAACAACAAAAACAACATTACCCTCATTGCCTTAAAGGCTCCCGATTGTAGCGGCGTATGAGAGGATCCGATGTACGCAACCATATCCATGTGTTAGAAACACACATAGGTTGTTTCCCGATGACCCATAATGATGTGTCAAGCTGTGTCGATCAACGGCTACTTCACAATATAAGAAGCGCTGCTAATTTAGTGAGTCATTTTATTTTATTCCATCATATTTCAAATGCATTTTAAAAGAAAAATAATTATTTTATCAATTAGTACTTAAAAAAAAAGACAACATGCAGAATGTTTCTGTTCTGGATTGGATCGAATGTATGCAATTATACTCAAGTGTTGAAAACACAGATTGTTTTATGATGACCTATAATAAAAATTGGGTTAAGCCGTGTCATCAATTGTTACTAGCCGCTTATGACGGAGTAATGTGAGTCGAATGTATGCAATTATACTCAAGTGTTGAAAACACAGAAATTGTTTTCTGATGACCTATAATAAAAATTGGGTTAAGCTGTGTCATCAATTGTTGCGTGCACAACCAATAACAAGAGATGACATATCTGTCCATGAGGGAAAAGATTAATAATACGAAAAAGATAAACATAGCTTAAAATTCAAAGTCATTCATAGTTACATAAGAGAAAATACTAATACATCTAAAATACTATTGAATTATTGATACGGACCTCAACATTTTAAAAGAAATAAAGAATAAAATCATCCTCCACATCAAGAAACCATTAATAATTGAAACATTCACTAACCTCATTTACAAATTAAGGGGCTAAAGATAACTAACAAAGATAAAATCGAACTTGGACAAATTAACAGGCATGGTAAACCGACATAATTGGCACAATGTGCTTTGTTCTTATGGAGACTGTAGATGCAGCCGTGGCCGTTACATGCTTAGGTGAAAGAAACTTATTACATTCATTTAGTCTTCAAATAGTGTTCAAATGTAGGGGTGTTAACAAACCGAACCGAATACTAGGTTTTCGAATTTGGATTAGTTTGCCTAAACAAACTGTTCGGCTTGGTTCGTTTAGCTAAACAAACTTTAAAATTGGTTCGAGTTCGGCTCGATAACCCTTTAACTGTTTAAACGAACATAATAGTTCACGAATAGTTCAGCTTGTTTTAGTAAATGGACTCGAATAGTTGTTCGAATTCGGCTTGTTTACCGACCATTAATGAACCAAACTCGAACAGCGAACTGTTCGAGTTCGGTTCGTATTCGTTCGTTAATGGTAGGTAAACGATCCGAATTCGAACAGTTATTTGGGTTCGTTTACTAAAACGAGCCGAACTATTCTGCTCGTTTAAACAGTAAAAGGGTTATCGAGCCGAACTCGAACCAATTTTAAAGGTCGTTTAGCTAAACGAACCGAGCCGAACAATTCGTTTAGCCAAACGAATCCGAATTCAAAAACCTAGTATTCGGTTCTGCTCGATCCGTTAACACCCCTACCTATGTACAAATGTGTGCTGTCCTCTAAGCCTGCAATGGCTAGAACTACAAAGATAATACCAACCGTTGATTCATCTCGTCTATTCGTTATTACAAGAGTAGTGTTTTACTAGAGAATACATTAAAAAAAGTATTACCACACATTCTTAATTCTTTCATCTTTTAAACAGTCATACAAGTTTCAAAAAACATCTCCAACGGAACGTTATTTAACAACGCTGGTCATAATAAAGGACGTTTCAGATGTACTATGCTTCCGCGTTTACACAGGGTCCGGAGGATGGACGAATCGCTTCGCGATCTGATGTACCTAGTCTTACCCCATACTTTGTGCAAGAGGTTATTTCCGTAGCTCGAACCCGTGATTTCAAAATCACAAATCCAGTAATCTTACGAGTTGCTACAAGATCCGCCATCGCTCGTATCACTTCTACGAATATTAAAATGAGCTGGAGAAAATTTTGGGCTCATATCTCCTTAGCCTCTTTAATTTATTTGGGTGCCGGCCCAAATTACTTCACGTTTTCTTTGCGACCACTTCTACCTGCATATAAGATCGCCTAGCCCTTGTCGATTTTTCATTTTGCGAACCACTCAATCGAAAGTTGTTCTTCAAATTTGTTCTCCTATCTAAAATTCTCCAAAACCTAAGCTCCTAATCTTCATTCTCCGATCGAATTTCCGCTAATTTGATGGGGTTCGAAGCTGAATTTTGTTGAATTCGATGCAGCAATTTATCTATGTAAGCGTTACATACCGGGAAGAAGTGAAAATTTCGGGAGACCTTTTTGGCTCCATTCTATGTGCTGAGAAGAATCGAAGAAGTCTCGCCTGTATCCGAATCTATTCGTGGAGCCGCCTTTCAGTGGATCGTATTGGTCTAGTGTGGCCTTGGTTAATTTTTGCTCGTTGTTTGTTCTTCCTCGCGGATCTCATCGGCATCGGCATCGGCATCGGTAGTCCTCCCCCGCTGTTCCGAAGCTGGAAATTTTCTTAATCGGAATGGAAACTGAGTTAATAGATAGCTCCAGTTGATCAGTGATTCTATTGTTCGGCTTTGTCCTGCCTGTTAGTTTTTTGGATCTGGTATCCGTTGGTTTGGCAGATTCAGAGTTGAGGAGTTCGTCACCTACTGAGGATTTTGCTTTCCGCCCTTGTGTTTACAGAAATCTATTGAAGAAGGGAAATTGGTTTGATCTTTATTGATTTATTGAAGAGAACGAAAAGCAGAGAGGAAGCAAAAAATAATAGAGTTTCATCTCGATTTTGTAGTGTTCTTAGTTTTCTTTGTCTTTTTTTTCCCTTTCAATATTAGGCCACTCATGGTACTCTGTGTTCAGGCCTATCTTTGTGTCTGTTATTGATATTTTTTTCAGATTGAAAAAAGAAAAGTGCATTAACAAAGCAAAAAACATGGCTGTATATTATAAGTTCAAAAGTGCGAAAGATTACAATTCGATTCCCATTGATGGGCACTTTATTTCAGTTGGAAATTTGAAAGAAAAAATATTTGAATCCAAGCAGTTGGGCAGGGGTACTGATTTTGATCTCGTGGTTTCAAACGCCCAGACTAGTGAAGGTTGGTTTGAATTACATCGGTTGACCTTTTTTCTGTTATACACGGCTTTACTGATTTCCCCATTCTTGAACATAGACTTTTTATGATTCAAAGGACAAAGCTCCTAGCGAATATTTACTTAGGCTGACTTTTGTGAAAATTATACCTCAAGAGGTTAAGTTATATAAATAAATTGAAGAATGTGTGTTGTTTTCGGGTTTTGTCACTCTGGGGCTATGCTCTTTATGGGCTTTGCTGAAGCAGCTACGGTCTCTGGACACCTTTCTATCTAAACAAAGTAGTTTATATGTTTGGGATGTTGATGATAAAGATAGTAGCTTTTCATTTACTATTTGGAGTCTTCTGCTGCTATTCGAGCTAGCTTAATTACAAACTTAGAAGGTTTGGATGGAAGCTAAAAATTCTATGCTCTAGTGAGTGTGTTGCACTGTCTAAGAATGTCTTTGGACTGTTCCAACCCACTCCTTCCCCAAAAAGGGAAAAAAATTGAAGAAGTGTGATTAAGACACTACTATTTTGAATATGGGTTTTTCCCCCTTTTTGATTTGACTATTACCTGATGGTGCTAATGCATTAATCCGCTAATAGCAATATCAGGTTTCTGGGGATTGTATAGTCAGATATTTATTTTTGTTGCATAGACTAATGATTCTGAAGAGTTTTATGCATTATTTATCTGTGTTGCAATTTCAGAGTATCTTGATGAATCCATGTTGATTCCAAAAAACACTTCAGTCTTAATTCGTCGAGTTCCTGGACGGCCACGCATGCCTATTGTTACAGCACCGATTCCTGAACCTGACGAGTATTATCCTGATCCTTTTGATTTATTTTTATCATTAGGTTTGCCTTCTTATGGAGATGAATACCGTCTCTGGTACGACTCGGTAATCCAATAGAATTGTTTGGACTCCATTCTTTAATCAGTGGTTTTTGCTTTGGGCCTTAAACTTCTACTGATTACCGAGTCTGGGATGTAAGAAATTTCCAGTGACTAAAGGATACGACAGAAACCTTTAGACCCTTCATCAATTTTTCATGCTAGTTCAAATTTAGTCTTATTGTTCTGTACTGCAGGACTAGGGTAGAAAATGGATATGATGATGTCCAATCAGTAAGAAATGGCAGTGTTAGCATTGACTCGTCTGCTGTAAAATATGTAAGTTTGCATTTTCTGTATGTCTGATTAGCAATCAATTAGGTATGGTCCATTACCAGTCTAGCGGTGCTCAAAATACTCCATTCGTTTTGTCTGCAGCCGGATGACTTGGAATGGGATGAATTTGGTAACGATTTGTATGCCATTCCTGAAATGGCACCCCCTCAGTCAAGTAACACTGTCCAAGATGCACCTCCTCCCAGTAAAGTTGACGAGGACAGCAAGATTAAGGCTTTAATCGAGACTCCTTCCTTAGATTGGCAGCAGTGAGTATTGCTGCTGTGTCTTTGCTTATCTCAGTATCAAGAATGGTTTTTGTTGTTGTTTTAGGGGTTTGCTCAGACTTGCAGTTTTTAGGCAATCTGCTGATATTTATGGTACTGGGAGAGGCTTTGGACGTGGCATGGGTGGTAGAATGATGGGAGGCCGTGGCTTTGGTGAGTAAATCATGTGTATTACCTTTCGACAAACTTGGGCAAACTTTTCTGATTTCATTTGTCCACAACATTTCCCCGTCACACTTTTTCCTCATCTCCCCCCCCCCCCCCCAAAAAAAAAAAAAAATTGAGACTAGTGTCCTTTTTTATTTCTTTTTTGGGACGAGATGTAATTAACATCAAATTTGGTTGGGCGACTGTAGAATGGTTGGTTTCCATAATATTAGTGGTGAAAATACTGGAATGCTTCTGATGGTCATGTATCCTTTTGATAATGTTATTAATATTATTGCTAGCAATCTGAAACTGAAGGTTGCTTTCTATTTTTTCCCCCTCAAGGTCGAGGTGGTCTAGAACGCAAAACACCCCCGGGCTATGTTTGTCACAGGTGTAAAATCCCTGGTATGTTCCTGTTCAGATTTCAATCACGAGATGTTTTTCCTGCACTTGGTTATACTTTGAGGCTTCGTGATTAATTCTAGAAGTGCTTTTTTGTAGGGCACTTTATCCAGCATTGTCCAACCAATGGTGATCCTAACTTTGACATTAGAAGGGTTAAACCTCCCACTGGTATCCCTAAGTCTATGTTAATGGCTACGCCTGATGGCTCTTATGTGTTACCTGGTGGCGCTGCTGCAGTCTTGAAGCCAAACGAGTAAGATCCTTTGTTGATTGTGTTTTTACGTGTAGTTTTTTTCAGCAGAAGAACTCATTAATTGTTACTGATTTGGTTGCAGGGCTGCCTTCGAAAAGGAAATTGAAGGGATGCCTACTAACCGACCTGTTGGCGATCTTCCCCCAGAACTTCACTGCCCCTTGTGCAAAGAAGTTATAAAAGATGCTGTTCTAACTAGCAAGTGTTGCTTTAATAGTTTCTGCGATAGATGTAAGGATTTTAAACATATTTAATCTGTTCTTCTGAATGGTATCTGATGCCAATTCGACATCTGGTTTTAAATTGTGCAAACAACATTTTAGTCAAACACCATATTCCTTCATTTTGTGTTGTGGCACTTGTTATCGCGGTACTGTCTTTCCTTTCCTTTTTTTTTTTAAAAAAAAAATTATTTTCCCTCTCAATGTAATAGTGTTGTTAAATGTGTTTTTCACCTGGTTCTGCTATGACATGTGTTACAATTTATTGCACATTCCTATTCTCTGGGTTTCGTGTGTTTTATTCCCGATAAGGGTCTGGGTCATGGTTTAGGAGGTTGGAATTTCTTTAAAGATTGATGGGCAATGATTTTCACATCATTGTCCTCTTGGCATGTTCTGCTGTTGACGTCTATGAAATTTCCAGGCATAAGAGATTACATTATTTCGAGATCCATGTGTGTGTGTGGAGCAACAAACATCCTTGCCGATGATCTTTTGCCCAATAAGACACTGAGGGATGCAATCAGTCGAATTTTGGAGTCGAATAATAGCAGTGGCAATGATGGTGGCAGTAATTTCCAACCTCAAGGTTTGTGTCTAGTGCCGATGATAGCCTTGTTCATTATTTAACTGTGCAGGATTTCCCTTTAGCTACGGCTACTTCTTTATCTCAGACATGGAATCACGTAATCCACACGCCAAGCCTCTGTCTCCAGCGCAGTCTGTCGCTTCTAAGGATGAGCAAGGGGTCGAAGCTGCTGGGCAGAATATAGAGCCTGCAGAGCGACAAGAGGGTACTCAAAGGGTTAATGATCAGCATCAAACATCAGAGCAAGGTCGGCCTTCAAGAGTTGTTGATGTATCTGAAGCCACAGCTGAGTCGTTAAGTGTCAAGGAGCCAAAATTGCAAGGGAATGCTCCCCTGCTTGGTGAAGAAGTGCAGCAGAAACCTAGTTCTGGTGAAGCTGGTAAACTATGCTAATCTCTCGGTCCATTCTGAGGACACCTTTAACAGTGATTATCTGCTCAAAGCGTTTTGTGCAATCAATGTGTAATACCTTTTGATGCGTAGTAACAACTTACGTGTAATCTTTTCACTGTTAAGTCTTTAATGATGGTCTCTCGCCACCTCTTTGTTACAGATAAATATTCCTCTTTTTTCCTTTTATTTTGTAACTTCTTTCTGATGTGTATTTATTTTGCAGCCAAAAAGAAGAAAAAGAAGAAAGCACGGTTGCCCATGAATGGTTGGTATTCTTCAGTTTATTCCATTTTTTCTGATGCAAGTATACTCACTCTTAACGATCGCAGGCTCTTTGAACGCATGATATTGTATGTTTTAAGTACTGTAATTCTTGCAGGAACAGAGATGCCTTGGAGAAACCCTCAAGATCTCGCAGCTGAGAGCTACATGATGCCTATGCCTCCTGCTGCCTATAATCCATATTGGAATGGCATGCAACCAGGAATGGAAGGATTTGGACCTGGCATGCAACCCGGAATGGAAGGATTTGGGCCTGTCATGCGACCAGGAATGGAAGGATTTGTTGGCCCTTATGCTGGTAATGTACCATATATGGGCTTTGGGCTTGGACCAGGACCACTGGATATGCCTTTTGGAGCAGTCTTACCGCATGAACCATTTGGTGGACCTGGGTGCATGTTCCCACCTTTTGTTCCACCTCAAAGGTAAAATCTCAGCCCATCTATCCTCTGTTTTCGGTGCTTAGGGGGTTCCTTCTTTCATCTTGGTCCTTTTCTGCTAGATGGTTGAATGTGAACTAATTATGAACTTCACAATTTATTTTGTGGACAGAGATCTAGCAGCAGAGTTTGGGATGGGTTATAATCCTGGACCACCTTTAATGAGCAGAGAGGAATTCGAAGCTAAGAAGGCTGATTTGAAGAGGAAGCGTGAATTTGAGAGGCGTGGTGAGAGGTAATTGTTTTATTGCACCGCACTTAAATCCTTTTGCTTTTGAATGATGCTGTTATTGGTGAGCAACCCATCGGGTTAACATGTGTGTGCGCGCCCGCGTGTGATGTTTTGTGTCTTAGTCTTATGGAGCTTAATCAATGGAATTTTTGTGGAACAGGGAGATTCCTAAGGACCGGGGATATGGTAGGGAAGTGAACAGCATGGGTGATGTTCCTTCAATGAAATCTGTATGTATTTTTGGTTATCGGAATGTTCTATCTAATTCAATTTCATGGTTGCAGCGTGTCAAGTTCATGGTTTTCGCAACATGGCAAAGCTTGGACTTGGCAAGACTTATAATCTTTTTTTGTTTTGTTTTTGGAAGACATTTCTGCATCTCCTCCCCTGCATCGCTTCATTTACATTCAGCATTCCAGGATCAACGAGCTGCCACCCCACACCCCCACCCCACCAGCTAAGTTGTATGTATTTTTATTGGGTGGGGAGGGTCAGTCTTTAAGACTACCATCTTACTCATTCTTAGCTTTTTTATTTTTCATTTGGTTAAAATGCTAATATATTAACCAGAGATATCAAAGCATCGAAGATGCAAAACCCTTTTACTTTTGGGTATATGCGGGGAGAGGGTATTTCACCTTCCGACTGTATTTCGTTTGTGATGGAAGTGCTGATGCATTTCAGTAATAGCTTTGGGTGGGGTGGGGGTGCG